>JANJYP010090191.1:0-23207 GCA_024605115.1 Rastrelliger brachysoma | reverse complement strand
TGTATGAAAAGTACTATATAAATAAAATTTGATTGATTGATATAATTCCATATCTAGATGGCCATTTAAGCCAGAAAAAAACAGCTGCTGTGTTTACGTCATCTCACATATTTTGCATAAACTGAATCCTAGGCCACCATTTGTTTTATAACAGGGAAGATCGAGAGGAAGGCATGAACAGGTCCGCCAGCCACAACTCCAGCAGGTATAAGAGCCATCAGGGAGAGGGGAGAGTTGCTAAAAAAAGAAAGAAGTTGGAGACAGAAGACAGATTTATCATGAATGGGGGAACAGATTTATGGTTCAAACCTGAGAAAAAATATCAGGAAAGTGTTGAGGAAAAGAAAGATGTATGTTTGGTTGTATCAGAGAAGCTGTATGCACAGGTCATCCAGTTGTCATCTTTGACTTTACCTTACTTGACATGATCCCAATCATTTTTTAGTTTTTAATTTGCTCTTGATTAATTGTCAGTGTCTACTCTTTTAACAAATAATATTTCCTCTTTTATGTACTGTTCTAGCTGATGGATATGGGTTTCTCAAGAGAGCATGCCATGGAGGCACTACTGAACACCAGTACCATGGAGCAGGCCACGGAATACTTGCTTACACACCCTCCACCACTTCTTGGTGGAGCAGTAAGGGTAAAAAGATTTTGAACTTATATTCTTTGTAACTTCTTTGGAAGTCAAACCCAGGCCGCTGACATTCTTATTCTTGCTCCTTCTAGGACCTGACAATGTCTGAAGAGGACCAGATGATGAGGGCCATTGCTATGTCACTCGGGCAAGAGGTCAGCATGGAGCAGCGCTCTGACTCTCCTGAGGTGCTTCATCCTCGCTATTCAAATTACATGGAGAAACAGTTAAACAGTCCAAACCATCTGTTGCTAAATTAATCCTCATGAATGAGCAAGTGGCCATTTATTTGAACAGCTAAGATTGTCTCTGTGTCTGTCTCAGGAAGCAGCACGTCGACGTGAGGAGGAGGACAGAAGAGCGAGAGAGAGGGCAGAGGAGGAGGAGGCCCGCTGCTTGGAGCGCTTCATGGAAGCTGAGCCACTGGACCCCCAGGAGTTGCATTCCTTCACAGACTCCATGCTTCCTGGCTGCTTCCATCTTCTAGATGAGTTGCCTGACACAGTCTACCGGCTGTGTGACCTGCTGATGACTGCCATCAAGAGGAGTGGCCCAGAGTATAGAGACCTCATCCTGGGCCAGGTTGTCCACCAGGTCAGTGCATAAGTACATGTTAACAACATATGTGTTCAGACTTAAGGTCCAGTAATTAATGTGGGTCATGGTCATATAGAGTTGTAAGGCCAATGATGTAATTTCTGTCATGTTTATTTCAAAGCCTTACTCTCAGTGGGAGAGTTAGCAGATGAATGTTTTTTTCTTTGCAATATATGATGTATAATCATTGAATTTCATCTTGAATGCAAGTGCAGATTTTTAAGGTATTAGGTTTTCTTTTTTGCCTTTTTATTGCATGAAAGAGTGAAAACATTGTTTAAATTCGCAACATGCTTGTAACAGCCTGATTGTGTGCATGTTGTGTGTAGGTGTGGGAGGCAGCTGACGTGCTGATCAAGGCGGCTGTGCCTCTGACTACCAGTGACACAAAGACGGTGTCTGAGTGGACCAGACAGATGGCCACACTGCCCCAGGCCTCCAAGCTCGCAACTCGAATTTTGCTTCTCACGTTGCTCTTTGAGGTAGCAACACACACAAAGTTCTAACCTTAGATTCTTCACTTGAAGAGGGTGAAGTCATTTTATTAGTTAAGGTTTATCTACATATCACAAGTAATCATTTATTTTCTGCCTTGGAAGGAGCTGAAGCTTGTGTCTGCGAGAGTGGTTGAGAACAGTGGGATCCTTGATTTGCTGATTAAGCTCCTTGAAGTTGTGCAGCCTTGTCTGCAGGCAGCAAAAGAACAGAAAGACATCCAGACACCAAAGTGAGTGACTGCATAGCCTTACATACTATTCTTCTACAGAGAACACAGATTAGAACAACTGTGAATGCTGACATAATTTTTTTTATCATGAGAGCCTTAATATTATGTGTTTATTATGAATATACTTTATGTATGAGTCCATATAAAACAACTTCCTCTTTCCGCAGATGGATCACACCAGTACTGTTGATCATTGACTTCTATGAGAAGATGGCAGTCTCTTCAAAGCGCAGAGCCCAAATGAACAAGGTAAATCCAAATAATCCCATACATTGCTTCCATAAATACATTTTCGAGTTTAGAAAATTTTTTTTGCTGGGGTTTTTGAATAAATTGTGTGTATTAAATTGTAAGGTATTGGTGATGTTTTGTGCACCTCATTTGTTACCATAGATGTACTATTGGTAAATTGTCTCTGCCTTCAGTATCTCCAGCCTAATGGAAATAACTGGCGATGGTTTGATGACCGCTCAGGCCGTTGGTGTAGCTACAGTGCATCAAACAACAGCACCATTGATACAGCATGGAGGGCTGGGGAGAGCAGTGTCCGCTTCACAGCTGGACGTCGAAGATACACTGTGCAGTTTAACACCATGGTGCAGGTATACCCAAACATCTTTTGGACCTTTTTTGGTTGTTTGAGTTTAAATAAGCTCTTAGTCTAATTATAACCATTGTAATTGGCAGGTAAATGAAGAGACTGGTAACAGGAGGCCAGTGATGTTGACTGTCCAGAGAGTGCCTCGCATGCCCAAGACTGCCAAAACCAGCAGTATTACAGACTCAGAGAGAGAAGAGGGAGACAGGGGCAAAGCAGAGGAAACCCAGACTGACCTAGACTCTGGGACGGCAGTGGAGATGAGTGCGCCTAAGGATGATTCCAGCCAGCTTAAGGAGACGACTTCTGGCCCCTCATCTTCCCTGGAGTCTGATCACTCTCAGGGCTCTGATATTGTTGTACAAGGCCTGAGTGAGGACATGACCACCGTTCTCATCCGTGCCTGTGTCAGTATGATTAGTGTGCCTGTGGACCCAGATACCCTCCACGCCACTCTACGTCTCTGTTTGCGGCTAACACGCAATCACCACTATGCTATGATGTTTGCTGAGCTGAAGAGCACACGGATGATTCTTGGCCTGACGCAGAGCTCTGGCTTCAATGGCTTCACCCCGCTTGTTACTCTGTTGTTCAGACACATCATAGAAGATCCAGCCACACTCCGGCACACCATGGAGAAGGTTAGAACCTGTTCTCCTACTGATAAGAGAAGTCAAACTGTGTGGCAATACTCTCAAGTAGCTGTTTTATAAATAGGATATTCTCTGAATGGTATTTGTGTGTACTGTGGAGACAATAAACAAATTCTACAATAATGTTTCCACAGGTGGTGAGGTCAGCTGTGACCAGCGGAGCAGGTAGTACTACCTCAGGAGTGGTGTCCGGCAGCCTTGGCTCCAGAGAAATAAACTATATTCTGCGTGTCCTGGGCCCGGCTGCCTGCCGTAACCCTGAGTGCTTTGCTGAAACTGCCAGCAATTGTGTCCGCATTGCTCTTCCTGCACCCCGTGGAGCTGGCACAGGTGAGTGTTTAAGTTTCTTTTAATTAGATGGAGTAACTTTTGTATTTTTATTGAATTTTTAACGGAAATCTCATTCTCGCTTGTTTACCCATAGCTTCTGATGATGAGTTTGAAAACCTCCGAATTAAGGGGCCCAATGCTGTGCAGTTGGTGAAGACAACCCCTCTGAAATTGTCCCCCTTACCTTCTATCCCTGACACTATCAAGGAGGTCATCTATGACATGCTTAATGCTCTGGCTGCCTACCATGCTCCCGAAGAACGTAAGACATATTAATAAGACCCTGAAATGATCTTTTTGAAGATTGTATTAGTCATAATTAATGTAAATACTGAACAATTTTGTAAAGTTTTTTTGTGTGCATGTCTGTGATGTAGCTGAGCGCCCAGAAGAGCGTGCAGCAACTGTTCCTGGTGGTCAAGACCTGTGCCAGATATTGCAGGATGTTGGTGACGATGTTTACCAGCAGTACCGCCTCACCCGGCAGGGCAGTGACTTTGACTCCCAGTCTGCATTCCATATCAATGTGAGTATCATTGACAAGTAGTCTTGTTTGTATACTGAAATGGTATGAAATGTCTCATCTTCTCGGCTAATAATAGAGCTGTATCTCTTCTTCTCAGACTCAAGTGTTTGCTGCTGATGGAGGTGTGGCAGAGTCTTCGCAGTCTGGCACACCGCAAGGAGAAGGTGAGAATGTTAATGAGATGAATCAGATATTGTCATCTCACATTGTTGTTGTCATAGTGTATGTCATGGTAAGACTGTATGTATAGAGTCTACGGTATTTTTCCCCATTAAAGGATTTAGTAAAATAATAATTTTAGATGAAAATATCCACGTAAAACATACTACAGAACACACATTGTTCTTGGTTTGATTTAAATCGATGACTTCATTCAAGGTTTTTTTCAGTGCAGTATAAAGCACAACAAAATTAAATTTTGTGGCTTTGACTATTTAGTAATAATATATTTTTAAGTATATGATATTAGTGGGTGTGTGTGTGTGTGTGTAAAACATATGTTGATTTGATCTACCTCAGCCTCTACACCAGAAGACATGCGGGAGGAAAAGAAAGAGCAGGAGGGAGAGAAGAGTACCACGTCAGAGGAAGGTAAAGCAGCTAAGGTAAAGGGAAGCAAGCCTCTAATGCCTACTTCCACTATCCTCAGACTGCTGGCTGAGCTGGTGCGCTCCTACGTGGGCATCGCCACACTTATTGCCTCTTACTGCTACACTGCTGGACAGTCTGAACTCATTAAGGAGGTGAGGAGTTCAACAAAATCTTACAGCTTATCACACCTTTATGTTACCATGCCCTGCTATAATTGTTCCACTTAACCACCCTGTATCGTAACAGGATTGCAGTGTCCTGGCCTTTGTGCTCGATCACTTGCTGCCCCACACCCAGAACTCAGAGGACAAGGACACCCCAGCCTTGGCACGTCTCTTCCTGGCCAGCCTGGCAGCAGCAGGCACAAGCACTGAGGCCCAGGTGGCCCTGGTCAATGAAGTGAAGGCTGCCCTTAGTCGAGCTCTAGCGATGGCAGAAGGTGCAGAAAAACATGCTAGGTAAGTAGCAGTAGAGATAAGTATACCAACCTGATATTGGTACTACAGCCCTTGAATGAAGAAAGAAAGAAAGGTTGGGGGGGTAATAACGTATCCCGCAATATCTAAAAATAGCAATGGTATCAGTTTCAGTGCCGTCATTAAAAAAATCTGCATATATAGGCCTATATATTAAATGTAATTTATTTAATGCCTAAATAATGTGTGTTTGTCCAACACCTATGTAGCCAGGTAATGTCAACAACGTTTTGTAAAACGTTAGCATGATGACGGTGACAGCGATAGTATAGAATTGTTTGCCATTTCTGAACAGTAGTGCAAGCCGACATTTTGGCAACTCCCTCTGAGTCCTACTAAGTGATTTTTAATTAGTCACGGTAATGTATTGGGTATGTATTGCACCAACTTATGCTACAAGATCCGTATTAATCACCAGAGACCTTGCTTCAGCTAGGCCGTTTATGAAACTGAACTCTTAAGCAGTAGTGCCCTCTAGCGACAGATGCATGTAATGTACAGTACGGTATCAAAATTTAGATACCGGCAAACCCAGATAGATAGACAGACACACACACACTTACATACATACTCACTTTCTCTCTTTTTCTTGTGATTTCTATCTCACAGGCTTCAGGCAGTGATGTGCATCATCAGCACCATCATGGAATCATGTCCCTCCACATCCAGTTTCTATAGCACTGCAGCAGCCAAGACACAGCACAATGGCATGAACAATATCATAAGGCTGTTTCTCAAGAAAGGACTGGTTAATGACTTGGCACGTGTGCCTCACAGCTTGGATTTGTCCAGGTATATGATTACACAATATTATTTGAATTGGCATTTTATATGTTAGTAGACCATGTTCTGTAATACAGTGTTATTTTTGGATTAGTCACTTAACTTGTGTAAAAAATGTGTTAAAATGGTAAAATGACCATATTCCTTCTGTGGATCATTGGTATAGTCCCAACATGGCCAACACAGTGAATGCTGCCCTGAAGCCTCTGGAGACTCTGTCTCGAATTGTTAACCAGCCCAGCAGTCTGTTCGGGGGCAAAGGAGGTTCCAGCAAGACCAAGGCAGAGCATGACACTGTGGGCACTGCCAGGGACAGCAACAGCAACACTCAGGAACAAGGTATAGACATACATCAGATGAGAGATTTCAACACTGTAGATTAAATGATTCCAAATCTGTCTGTTGCTGATGTATACTATCTATTTTAGGAGAGTCGGGTGAGGCAGAGCCAGTGGAGGGCAATCACAGAGTTCAGGGAACAGATAGCGACCTGATGGATGGCGAGACGGAAGGAGACACAGTGGTCATTGCTGGTCAGCCAGAGGTTCTCAGCACTCAGGCTATGCAGGTGATTGATTGTTACACAATCTTATTTTGCCATGCCTCACTATGTAACTAATCTATAATCTGTACTTTCATAACATACAAGGTGGTTGGATATTATGCCCTCTTCTCCATTCTTTGACTGAAATTGTACCTATATATAATTTCTTGTGCTTGAAGGTAGAGAATGAGTTGGTGGATCTGATTGATGAACTGCTGGAGAGAGATGCTGGTACTGTCAACAGCACAATTATAGGTATGTCATTATCTGGATCCTGGATTAATTTGGCAGAGGACAGTGTGCGTACATGGTATATAACAGAGCTCAGTGCAAATGTCTTATTATTTGTCATTTCAGTTGGGCGCAGCGGTGAGGATGAATCACAAGAGGATGTCTTGATGGATGAGGCTCCCTCCAATATTAGCCAGGCATCCACTCTTCAGGCCAACCGGGAAGGTAAAACAGCTAAACCTCATAGCTTTGTGCTTTATAAGGGTAAAGAACATCAAAGATGTTGTTGCCACCAGTCTGACTGCCTCTAAATTTTTTTTAGATCGTTCAAAAGGGACATTGTGTTTCTCTCTTTTCTATCAGATTCCATGAATATCCTTGAACCAGAAGATGAGGAACACACGCAAGAGGAAGATTCTAGTGGTAGCAATGATGATGAAGACAGTCAGGATGAAGAGGAGGAGGAGGAAGAAGAGGAGGAGGAAGATCAGGTATGAGTTAATGCAATGAAGTTGTTGTGTTGAGTGTCAAGTGTTGTGTTTAAACATTGTGGCTGCTACTTTTTCCTCAAGGATGATGAAGAAGGAGATGAGGATGATGACGATGAAGGTTCTGAGATGGAGTTGGATGAGGACTTCCCTGACATCAACGCTGCACCTCACATCCGTTTTGAAAGGTTTGACAGGGATGATGACCTCATCATAGAGTTTGACAACATGTTCTCCAACAACGGTAAGCATGCATGTTTTTAAAGATCATTAACAAAGGTCAAATGTATTTGTTGGGTCAGTTTTTGTGGTCCTGCTGTAAGAAATTTGAGGAAAAATAAGAATTTCAGAATCTTTTTATTCTCGTTTAAAACAAAAAAACATAGCACGAGTCGTGAAAGGCTGTTTCCGGCTGCACATGACAATCAGATGGCAACCGTATTCCAAAGTGACTCTGCTTCCATTACAAAAATAAAAACATATGATACAGAAAATACATTTTCATTAGCTTTGTTTGTCATAAACATACAGGACTTGGGGTTGTGCCAGAGCTGTCCCCTAATGTCTGCCTACTGTTTTCTGTTGTTCTTCCATCAGCTGACATCCCTCCCTCCCCAGGCAACATTCCCAGTTCCCACCCACTGATGGTGCGCCATGCCGACCACGGTTCCCTCACCCTAGGTGTGGCAGGCACTAGCAGTCGCCTGGCACAGGGCATGGGTCGTAGTCAGCGAACACTCCGCCAGCTGACTGCCAATAGTGGACACACCATCCATGTCCACTACCCTGGAAACCGCCAGCCTAACCCTCCACTCATCCTGCAGAGGTGAAAGCATGTCACTTGATGACTGTATTTAACAATACATGTCACAAGATGGGTTTGGATGTGAAGTTATTGATTAAAATGTTTGTTTTTCCTCTACTCATTGCTTAAGATTGCTGGGTCCCAGTGCTGCAGCAGACATTTTACAACTGTCCAGCTCTCTGCCTTTGCAATCCCGTGGTCGAGCTCGCCTTTTGGTAGGAAATGAGGATGTGCACATCATCGCCCGTTCTGATGACGAGTTGTTGGATGACTTTTTCCATGAGCAGAGCAGCACTGGGGGACAAGCAGGTAAGAATTGAGAATGTATTATTGTTAATATTTTTTTGGTTTAGTATTGGCTTGAATTCCTAACAGGTTTTTTCTGTCTCTCCAGGCACACTCTCTAGTATTCCCACTGCCTTAACTCGGTGGACAGATGAGTGTAAAGTGCTGGATGCTGAGAGTATGCACGACTGTGTAGCAGGTAGGTTTTTCTAAGTCTTTGTTGGAGTGCATGTCTTCAATGAATGAACCATTTTATAAGCATCTCAATATTTGTAATGCGATAATATTTGGAGATGGCCACTGGGGCTTTAAGAAAATATTTACATTTTTGAGAATTTGATCGTTATTTGGATATGATGGCCAAGTAAAAACTGTGCATAGTTTATTACTGTACTCTATACACATAGTCTGGTTACTTCACAATATTAAATCAGAACGTGTAAAGTTAAGCAATAAGGTGTTGAAGTCAGAATCAGCAACATTTGCAAGTGTAAATGCAGTGACTGATGTGAGAGATGTGTTGGTGTAAAATAAAACCAATAGGGTAACACAAAAGTTAGCAGAGCTTTATGAGTGTTTGAGGTATTGGGATGGTGGCATCTGTGCAAGTGGGCTTAAATAATCTCTATGACACTGGGAAGGGTTCCACTGGTATTCCACTCACAGTGTTGGCACCTGAGCTCCACCTGGCCAAAGTCCTGCCACACACACACACACACACACCACAGTACCAATGATGAATTCTGATGTCTTTTGTCTACTTTAAGTGGTGAAGGTGCCTATCCTGCAGCATCTGGAGAGTCTGCGGGATGAGGAGCTGGAAGAGCGTAGGGAGAAACGAAGGAGGCAGTTGGCTGAGGAGGAAGAGTCTAAACAGAATGAGAGGAGGGCCTCTGGAGCAGAACAGGCCAGGGAACAGACCCTGCAGGTTTGTTAATCAGAGATTTATGTTGCCACAAAGGTACAGTTAACATTTGGCATTTGTATCCACAATTTTCTAACTGTCAACTATTGTTGTCAATAGGGTTCTGGACTGGGGACAGTAAATGGTGCAGAAAACACTGCAGGTACCGGCATTTTGTTAAAAAAAAAAAATATGCATTTGATACTGTAAACGTTTCTCCTTTCTTAATGGGAATGGCATCTCAGTGATGGGTACCTGGATGGAAGCAGTCAGCAGAGCGTGCTGTGGGATGAGGTAGTAGTTTGTATAGTTTTAGGATCACACCAGATCTGGGAGATAACTATACAGTCTACTGTCTTTCTTATAGCAACGCCAAAGCAGCTTGGCTTCTTCATTGGCTGCAAAGGAGATCCACTATGAGTTGCAAATGTTTCAAACTGTAAATATCTGCTGTACACCTTGATCTCTAAACTGTACTTATGGACATCACATCTGTGGTTCACAATGTTTCTTCATATGCTTTTTTATATTCATTATACTTTTCTGCAGCTGGCTGTGCTGTGGTGAGGTAGTAAGTTGTGTTGTTGTTGGGGATCAGGATTGTGCACCCCGTTCAGGAGATAACTATACAACTTACTGCCTTCCTTGGCAGAGGCCTTTGCCATCAATATATAAAATGATTAAAAGCTAATCAACATATTGATATTCCAGTCCAGTTATTTGTGCTAGATTTGTGATATCTTGTTTAAAACATTGTCATTGATCTTGAAACGAGTTTTAGCTGCAGTTGCATATACAGAAAATGCTGTGTATAATCGTTAGATTTTGTAAGGGAATCTGTAACATAACACATGTAGTAGTAGTGAGAATAAGTATTTCTAAATCTTGTCATCTGGGTTGTGTAACTGGGTTTTTTGTTGCGTATAATCTTTACTGGAAAAACACAACTGTCATGTTCACATATGTTTTCTGTCTGGATGTTGCAGAGGGCGAGCAGGCTCAGGGTGGCACCGTGTCATGTCTGGACCCACCCAGGGTCTCAGAGGGCTTTCTCACTGCTCCACCATCTGGAGAGGTCACTCCCACCACTCCTGCCCCTCATGAACAGGCCCTAGTCTCCCTGGAGACTGCAATCAGTCAGCAGGTCCACCAGCCAATTGCTGACTTGTTACTGGCCGAGTCGCATGCCAGCTCACTGGCCGCTCTGGCAGGGGCAGGCCTTCCACCCTTGTCGACAACTGACAGGCCAAACAGTGAAGCAGAGGCATCTCAGATGGAAATGTCCCCGGCACCCACAATCGGTGAGAGAGTCGGAGGAGGAGGAGTTGTTGGAGGAGGAGGAGGAGGAGCATTGGATGAAGGCAGGGAAGGTAGACTAACTTTGAAAAATTTCTTTATACAGACTGGCCAACAGTAAGGACGCACATCTGTTATTAAAATGGTGATTTTGCTGTCACAATTTTCTGAACACTGAGAAATACAAGACAATTTCTCAAGAAACGTTGCTGCAGTTAATTAATTAAATAATTTGTGATTTCAACCTCTAACCTTACTGTTTTTTCAGCCTCCCTAAGTCCAGACATTGTGGAGACCTCAGAACCAGCAGTAGTGGGTGTGTCACAGCTGGAGGGGTCACCCATGGATACTAGCAGCCCTGCCTCTGCCACTCAAGAAGAAGCCGCTCCAAACCCTGTCCAGACTGCCACCCTGTCTCAGGAACTGTCTGGCACTGGGGAGAGTGGGCTAGCTGACAGGCAGAATGATGCAGAGACTGGGTGAGTACCTTCATCTCTGATCAAATCTATGCTCAATAGCAGTATTGTGAAACCTGTATATCTCTTACTCAGATAATACAAATTTTTGTCTTAAAAGTTACGGGTTGGTGAAAATGTCTAGCCCCCTTTAATCACAGTGCATTTAGCTTTCATTTCAGTGCAATACAAATCAGATACTATCAATCATTTCCTGCCAGCCCTTTTTGCAGCATTTCAGTTAAGAGTTGTGCACTTGCTTTTCTTTTTTGTAACCCCTCTCAGGGGTGTTTGTGTAACCCCTCTGACTTTGCACTTTGATAGAAGTGATTTATCAAAACAAAAACATTGCATAGTTCAGTTAAATCCCCACATAAGTGCATTCCTCCTGTGTATATCACCATCATTTTTGCTTACTGAAAACTTTTTTTATGGTTATAGCTCCAACTCTGTCTCATCCCCTGGAGAAACGATGCCCAGAAGTGACAGTGCAGACAGCCAGTCTCAGGCCATCCAGGAAGAGCCTCTCCCATCCACCAGCAATGAGGAGGAGGACCCACTTGCAGGTAAAATTAATTACTGCCCATTCCTGTGGTGTGAATATTTTTATTTTAAGATAAGACATAATTACATTTGTGTGGGGTTTTGTCCTTGCAGGCATCAGTCTGCCAGAGGGTGTGGATCCTTCTTTCCTGGCAGCTCTTCCTGAGGACATCCGTCGAGAGGTGCTGCAAAATCAGTTGGGGATAAGACCACCCTCCCGTTCTCCTGCTGCCACCAGCCTGCCTACCTCTACTGCACCTGTACTGGGAGGACCAGGGATTACAGAGGTCAGCCCCGAGTTCCTGGCTGCCTTGCCACCTGCCATCCAGGAGGAGGTGAGAGAGTGAAATTACTACAGAACGTTGTTTCCAAGTGAAGAAGTCAATCATATCAGTTTGTTTAACTAAGCATGCTGTTTGTCATCTTAGGTTCTTGCCCAGCAACGGGCAGAGCAGCAACGCAGGGAGCTAGCCCAACAGCCCCCACAAGGAGACACCCCTCTGGATCCAGTCACTTTCATTCAGACACTGCCCTCAGAGCTCCGTCGTAGTGTCCTGGAGGACATGGAAGACAGTGTACTGGCTGTCATGCCCCCAGACATTGCTGCTGAAGCAGCAGCATTGCGTAGAGAGCAAGAGGCACGCCAGAGGCAATTGATGCATGAGAGGCTGTTTGGTCATAGCTCATCTTCAGCCCTATCAGCCATCCTGCGCTCACCAGCCTTCACCAGTCGGTTAGGGAGCAATCGTGGCGTCCAGTATACCCGCCTGGCTGTGCAAAGAGGAGGCACTTTTCAAATGGGAGGAGGAACAAATCACAGGTGAGCTCTGACAGCACGGATCACGTTAACCAAATATTTTCCATCATTGACTGTTTTTTTTTTTTGTTTTGTTTTTTTTTTTTTTTTAAACAATGACAGGAAAAATCTGAAGGCCATCGGTCATTTTCTCTTAGCAGCATTGCTTACATATACTATATATATGTGTTTTTTTCTTCTTCATTATGCATTTTTGGCGACTTATACTCAGGAGTGACTTATAGTCCGGAAAATACAATAATTGGCTCTTCCCTCTGTGCTGACTTTGCTGCAGCTTTGTAGGCTACTTCTACACATCTGCTGTCACTCAGTTTGGTGTAAAAACTGAAACATCACAGTAACTAGTGTCTGAATACTTAATTTTCTTTTTATTTCTCTATATAACATACAGTAACAGTTCATCAGTAATTATCTGCAGACACAGGTGGAGCATGCAGTGCATAGCCTACTGGACATCGCTGTTTCTCGGACATTGCGATCCCACTGTAGATGAACTTTTAAGAGCTTGTATACGCTATAATTTTCTTCATGTATTTTGTGATTTAGAATATATAAATATGCATTAGACCTGCTTGGTGGGGTTGTGCGTTCCTCACTTTGTGTGTGCAGCGAACAGGAGGATGATTGAGAAGTAAAAAACATGACACATACACACCAATAAATGTGTATTGAAGGAGATAATTTCAAAATTTGGAAATGATTACAGCTCTGTTTTTAAATAATCAACTTTTTAGCTTTATAATGCTCAGTGACAATGTTAAGGACAAATGGTGATCTATGCTGCCAGGGTCTCAGCCTGCTGCAACTGATCAACTAATTATTCTCAAAACGAATAGGATTGATCCGATACTTTATTAATCCCATGGAGTAGCCTGGTTTGCCTTTGAGTGTGGAGTGGTGAGATAAACATGCAGTGATCATGGAACAGAAATCCCCCCACCCACCCTAGCTACAGTCAGGTTATTTTTTTTCCTTTGCAAAGTAGAAGTATAGTCTACATATATTCGTATGTTTGATATGTGTATCCATGGTGTGGATTGTCTTTTCAGCTTGTTTGGACTGAATATTAATTATAATTAATGAACATTTAAGGCTATTGAATAGAGTCCAAAAATAGCACTGGCCAATTACAGGTTGATTTTGTCCCTAGCTGGTAGACCACTTGTCACTCTGGCGAGTTATTTTATTTATTTTTTACTTACTTTTAATTACTGGAGAACAATGCTAATGTTGGATGGTTTCCTGGCAGAGTAATGAGGCTATCTTTCGTCACATAAGTGTGTCAGTCACGCCGTCATACACAGCGTGCAATAGCACGCAGAAAAATAATCCCTGCACCAAATGTGATGAGTAAAAAATAAAAAATCTCATATTTTAGCATGTATTACTGGTTGAATTAGTGTATACTATTGAAATATTGATTGAGAATCACATACAAGACCCAAATGACATGCTAAATAATATTGATAGCAAATTACAACACTTAAAAGCTATTTTTATTTGGTTGGCTTATAAAAAATATGTCTAGCTTGTAAAGAATTTCACTTGCCAGCATCGTTGGTAAGTGAAAAAGTTAGTTCTGGACCCTGCTATTGAATATATCATTATTATTATTAAAAAATAAAGTGGCTGGTAAAAATAAATTGATAGGTTTTTCATGACCCTGTCAGTCAAAATTACAGACAGTGAAAAAGTCTAGCACAACCTTTATCTGACAGTAACTTTTGCTTTTTTGTATCAAGTGAATATACTTACACTATACTACTGAGTTAGAATTTAGAGATGTTTGATTTTTTGTGTCAATGAAAATGTCTTGATCTAATCATATAATCCTTTTGACAAATTGGAAATTGAATATATGTTATCCTTTTGATTTCTCAGACCATCCAGTTCCAGTGTGGATTCCTTGTTGCGTCTGCGTGGTCGATTGCTGCTGGACCATGAGGCCTTGTCCTGCTTACTGGTGTTGCTGTTTGTGGATGAACCGAAGCTTAACACCAGCCGTCTGCACCGTGTGCTCAGGAACCTTTGCTACCACTCTCAGACTCGTGGGTGGGTCATTCGCAGCCTATTATCCATCCTCCAACGCAGTAGCGAGAGTGAGGTGTGTGTGGAGACCTCACGTCTAGAAGACTCTCGTGGCAAGAGGAGCATCCAGGGAGGCTGTGGAGGGAAAGGTTCTGCAGCTTCTTCTCTCTCCTCTTCGTCTTCCTCTTCCTCTCTAGAGCTGCTAAACAGGGTGGAGTCTCGCAGCTCCAGCCAGCTTTCCTGGCTCTCTGTTTCTATGGATGCAGCATTGGGCTGCCGGACAAACATTTTCCAGATCCAACGAGCATCAGGTAGGAAGCATGCTGACCGGCATTCAGCTGGGGGTTCTGCAGGATCTGGAACACTGGTAGGAGGAGTGTCAGGGGCTACTGCAGGTGTCACTTGTGCTGGAGGTGGAGGTTCCACTGTCCACATCCACCCACAAGCTGCTCCAGTGGTCTGTCGACATGTGTTGGACACACTCATCCAGCTAGCCAAGGTAAGAGTCCACTCATCTTCTTGTACATGTATTATGTCATTTACGCTCTGTGCTTTGTTGTAAAGAAAATGTCAATGAAGTTGTTCTAATAAATTATTCCTTTTGTTTACTACAGGTGTTCCCCAGCCACTTCACTCAGCAGCGCTGTAAGGATCTGTCAGCATCATCTTCAGAACTGGACTCTCGTCTTTGTTCTGGCTCCTCTGGGGGAGGTGGGGGCTCTAGATCAGGGTCACAGTCTCAAAGTAACCCCAGCTCCAATGCCTCCAACACTCAGAACTCCTTAGGCTCCTCTGTTGCTACTCCCCAGTCTCTTGGAATCTCCACTGATTTTTGGGACCTGCTGGTCAAGCTGGACAACATGAATGTTAGCCGCAAGGGAAAGGCCTCCATGAAGACTGTGCCTCTGGGGGGCAGTGCAGAGGCTGAGGGCGCACAATTCAGCCTGGAGACCTCCCCTCTTGGCCAGCTGATGAACATGCTGTCCCACCCTGTAATCAGACGGAGCTCCTTGCTCACTGAAAAGCTGCTGCGCCTTCTCTCCCTCATATCCATTGCTCTGCCCGACAACAAGGCCACTGAGGTGCCTGCTGGACATCCTACTCCACAGGCTGCCAACCCCAGCACAGCAACCAGCTCAGGAGCCACAGCCCCAGTCACAACACAGGGCATGGCATCAGGGGGCTCCATCCAGCCCACTGTCGTAGGCCCAGGAGCCTCTGTGGTAGCTGGAGCCCAGGGTACATCCTCAGGGACAAGTCTAGCAGTCTCCCAGACATCCTCTACAGCAATCTGTATACCCACGTCCACTGGAACAATCTCCACAGGTAGTGTTTATTTATCCCAAGCAAAATGCCATCAGTTAATTTAATCCGTTAATGACCAAAGGTACCTTCTAAAGACCTGATACTAATTAACAGAAATAAAAAAGAAAAACATCTTACAATACATTTTACTTTCCCCACATGCATTTATTTGGTATTTTGCCAAAACAGGGAAACAGAGGGGAACTACAAGCAGTGCAGAGAGTGACAAGATGGCTTCAACTGGACTCACAGAGAAACAGCTTCAGCTCTCTGTGGAGGTATGTGGAAAACGTTATTTAGGAGGATGTCAGTCATGCTGTTTTCATGACTCATAAAATGCATTACTGCTCATGGAGAAGTGTAGATTTGCACCCCATTTTGCATGTTTTTTTGCTTCAAGAAATTGGCCTTGAACTTATACTGAGGATCAATTGATATAAACCCATTTAGAAAACTGAGGAAAGAAGTTTATGAAAAATTTTAAAATTTGATTCATGTGGCATATGTGGTTTATGGCTCTGGGCTTGAACAATTTAATTTTTATCATGAAGAAATAGGTATTTTTCAATAGTTAAGTATATGATTTTTCTTGAAACCAGTACCTTTTTGATCTGTGGATTTCACACCACCGTACGTATTTGTCTTGAACTACTTCAATACACTGTCCAGTCCACCTGGTTAAGTCATGTTTGTATGCCCTCACGTCAAAGTTACTGTCACTGTTGAGTGAGTTGGAGTGAGTTTTGTAAGTATTACTTAAGCAAGCAAGTTTTATTTAAAAGCACTTTCCAAATACAAAATTACACAGTAAAACACAGAAAATACAGTCATAATTCATAGAACAAGTAGAAATAAGTGTATAAGATTAAGAGGTTTTAAAGATGTGAACTGATGTGGCTTGTGAGACTTTACACTTATTCTTATGAGCGTTTTATAAAAGAATTTTAATTGCTTTCAACATTTTTACCTGTTTATTTCACCTTTAACAACGTTGCTTGTCTTTATTAGGTGTTAACATCTCATTCATGTTCAGAAGAGGGTCTAGAGGATGCAGCAAATATTTTACTGCAGCTCTCTAGAGGAGATGGTGCAACCAGAGACACTGTGCTGAGATTGCTGCTCAGTGGAGCAAGACACCTCGGATACACTCTTTGCAAACAGATCGGTGAGTGCTTCACACATGCCATTTCTAGTGCTCTTACTCAAGCATCTAAAGTTCTCTCCTTGTGCACCTTTTTCTAACTTTTTTGCTCTCTCTCAGGTACATTACTGGCTGAACTTAGAGAGTACAACTTGGAGCAGCAGAGACGGGCACAAGCAGATTCACATTCCCCTGATGCACCTCCTGAAGATTCCTCCATCTCAGCCAGACTGAAGGGCAAGATGACTAGCAGGTTAGCCAGTGAGGGCTCTGGGTCACTCAGTAACATTCAGTTGTTAAAAGACATGCAGTCGAAACTGTGGCAGACTGTTTTGTCTAATCTAAACTGTAGTTCTATTTTTCCAAGCAACATTTCAGTATGTAATGATAGTGCCTTATTTGCATGAAGGTTTGTACAACTACAATTTCCTTTACCTTGTTTGTATTTGTTGGATGGGGCACAGGTTTGATGGGTCGGAGAGTGTGGTGATTGTGGCAGCGCAAAAGCGCACCCTCGGGGGACGTGAACTACAACTTCCCTGTATGAGCTCTCTAACCTCCAAGACGTCAACGCAGAAGTTCTTCCTGCGAGTACTGCAGGTCATTATCCAGCTACGTGAGGACACACGACGCGCCAACAAAAAAGCCAAACAGACAGGGCGATTAGGTAAGAAAGTGTATACAATATTGTAGTATGCATATAAGACCCTTATGATCTAGCAAGTGATAAAACTACTCCCCTCCCTCTCTTAACGGCCAGGCTCATCTAGTCTGGGCTCTGCCAGCAGCATCCAGGCCGCAGTGCGTCAGCTAGAGGCTGAAGCTGATGCAATCATCCAGATGGTGAGAGAGGGTCAGCGGGCACGCCGGCTCACACAGGGCCCCCCACCCACCGCCTCTTCTGCCTCTGCCGCCGTCACCGCCACTGCCGGATCCTCAGTGGTGGCCCCTCATGCCCCCACTGGTGCTGCTCCCCCTGCTGGCACAACTGCTGCTGCCACGGTTAGCATGGGCCGCACTGACAGCAGGCATATTTCTACTCACACACTGAACATACATTCTGTAGGGAAGTAGCAGGAAACCTATTGATAACATATTATGACTGTCACAGCATATTTGTTTCTAAATTACTGTGGTGGTCTTCTATATAAATGCTATAAACCATTAGCTCCTGACATGCCTTATGTCTTAATTAGCTTTGCTTATACTGATTTTTGTGCATTTTGGAAAATCAAGCTAACTCACTACTTGACATGCACATCTGTCTTATTTTGTGAAATAAAACAAAACCTTTTGATATAGGATTGCATTGGTATAACAATATAATGCAGGCCTAAAATGTTGGTTTATGCATAGTGACAATGTCCTCACTGTTGCCATGATGAACATTGACACCTCCAACAGAAAGACAGATGTGTCAGTTGATCCACTGCATTCTCTATTAATGTCTTTGCATTGATGTGTTCAACTGTTGAAATGTGAAGTGTGAATGTGCTGCCTGCTCCAAACTGTTTGACTTGTTCCACTGATGTCATGTGTTTGCTGGCTGACATGGCTTCATGCTTTTGGCCTCCCTCCCATACTCAGTCCCAGTTCCACTCCTCTGTTAATGGATCATGGGAATGTCATGATGCATGACAATATTAGTCAAGATTGTTGCTATAAGAAATTGGTCATAAATGTCGAATTAATCATTGTCTTCTATCCCTTCCCCTTATCTGTTCCCTGTTATTCAATTTTTGCCTCTCTGGTCCTCCCTGGCTTGTTTTCTGCAGTCTGAAGTGCAGTCAATGTCAGAAGCCCAGGCAGCACAGAGAGATGATTCGCCAATGGATGTGGACCAACCCTCTCCTCTAGAGCAGGATGCTGCACCTCTGGGTATGAGTCACTCACACTTATGATGTACTTGAACCGCCCTTTTAAAATTTTAAAGATGACATTCTCCTTTTCAACAAGGTAACAAAAGTCTCTTAAGTTCTCAATGGGCTGTTTGTGTATCTATGCAAATGAGCTGCTTCTCCCCATGATCCACTCTGGAACTGGTTGTAAAGTGGTTGTTGTGATACAGGGTGCGAATATATGGCTGCAACAGAAAAGACTTGAGGGCAGCTGACATAATTCATATTCACATTGGAACTGCAGTTAAGCTGCAGTGGTGTCACTAATACTAAAGTTACAGTTGTTGATTTGTTAATTTTTAACAGAGATGATGGCCCTATGTAAGTACTAGGGCTAACCCTAATCCTGGGGCTTCAGGTTTATCATATTGTGCTAGTCTTACAATTACTTTTCTAATTTAAATTTTATAGAGCTCCTATGAGGCTAAAGACATATTTTTACAGGCCAATTCTCTTACTAAATGTGAATATTAAGCATTTAAATGATGCTTATCTTTCAAATTGGACTTTAATAAACTGATGAAACTGATACATTTTTACCTCGAATTATGTACCTATAGCAGCTGACCATGGTCTGGTCAGTACAGGTAAATTTACATTAATCCTAACTAACACATAGGGTTAATGTACATAATTAACACGTATAGAGATTCATGTTTAGATGCGTTGTGAATAGTTGTTTTAATGTTTTAAACACCAACCCATAAACATATATATTCATGCCATACACTGTTAGAAAGCTTCCCCTGATTCATTCAAGACCGCTCAAACATTATATGGTGGCTCACAGTCATAATAGCATTAGCGGTTAGCTAAGCTAGCCACTTGTCTAAAATAAAGTCTGCTATAATGCCTACATACCTTCTTATGACACAAGACTTTTTGTACTGCTCCCCAAGTATCCATGCATGTGAAATATGAAATCAATGTCCTTCCAACCAAAATAATTTCCACAATATGTCCATGTATTTAGTCCAACACGTAACGTAACACAGGTTCACTATATTCCAATATTTCATGGCAGCAAGACAAAGCTTACAGACAGCATTATCTTTATCAAACTCATTTTTGCACTTTTTTTTTAAACTTTGAAGCCAAAGTGCATTGTTATTTTGTTAGCCATTTTGGTAGTAACTTAGCCTCTCCCTCTAATAAAGAAATGCATGCACCACACAGCAGAGTGGCTCTTCGGGGATATCGACCGGAGTGGAGGCACAGAAGTCGTACCGTATTCACATCGCATCTTAACATGAATCATTATTCTAATAAAATATTGATATTTGGATTTGATAAACAGATACAGAAAAAAACTGGTCGTCTCCTGAATATTTAGTTCAAGGTAGCTTGATCTATGGTGGTCGTCATAAAAATATAAAAGGGATACTACAGGCAGCAGTGAGTCTCTATGATCCTTTCACTCTTCTGTGACTACACATTGCTGCATGTGACTTTGATCATGAAGGTGACACTAATCTATGTAGCAATGGTTCTCAAACCTGTTTTGGATTCTGGATCCTCTACATCAGGGGTGTCAAACTCGCAGCCTGCGGGCCAATTGCGGCCCGTGAGATGATAGTTTATGGCCCTCGCCTTAATATGAAAGTTCAATTTTAGTGCAGCCCTTGAGTTTGATATGAGTGGCACTTTACAGTGTTGTGTGTGGAGCTGAACGAACCTACCAATCACGATAAGGTATATGGCTATTGGGGGCGGGACATCGGCCGAAACATTTCTCTGTGAGTTTCCATGGAGTGTCTTCTTCCATGTCAGCGCGCTGCGTTCACTTACGTAAGTCAATGGCAGAGCCTACTATAAGGCAAACCAGGCAATCACCTGCTTATTTATTGTTTCAATAAAATTTGCTCACATAAATAACATCTGGGTGCCTAATTTGATCAGTTACCCGCATCTTGACGGTCTTTCTGCCAACCCTGCACCCCTTTCAGTCTGCACTATGGGTGCAGCCTGTAGGCTACACTAGCCTAAATGAATGAATGAATGAAAAGTAAATAGTGGGAATTGAGAGAGACAGAAGATGTTGCGAAGCTACAGGGAGCTAAGACGAGCTGCTGACATGGCAGAGATGGAGAAAACGGTCCGACCCAAATGTTATAAGTGCATGAGCACTTCAACATAAAGTAGAGAGTGAGTGCGATATCTTACCAGTGCACAGAGGCTTGCGCGCGTACACACCTGCAGCAAAAAGACGATCATTTTTTCCTTTAGCGTACTCATTTGCACGTCACCTTATGGATCATTAATGTTGCTGCAGTGTGCTCTCACACAATATGTGAACTATCAGCTTCTACCTGTTGAGAGCGTTTAACGGTCAGCAGTAGAGATGAGAGCAGGAGGCATGCAGCGAACATAAGGTATGGAAGCCTTATGGCAGAAAAATAAAACTGGCCACTATAATTTTAAAATACAATTCACACTGTAAGAATCACTTTTATGTTACTAGTCATCTCATTGGGACCTGAGTAAACACACCCACAAATAGTTTTTTCAGTCACAACTTAAATTTAACATTTATTTATTTTTAAAATTATTATAATTCAATATATCTTTAAAAGTTCAGTGACATTCATATTTTCATTACTATCATTATGTATTTATTACTGATTGATTTTATCATCTTTTATTTTCTTATTAATCATTAATTTATTTATGGTTTCATCTTAATTTGTGTTAAAAAAAAAAAAAAAAAAGGATATTTGAGGAGATTGAAATTTTTTTAACAAAGCTCTTCTTGTGGGAAACTTGATGCGGCCCAGCCTGGCCCACACTCTGCCTCCAGCGGCCCCCGGTAAATTGAGTTTGAGACCCTTGCTTCTACATATTTTTAGAGGAGAGGTTTTTAGATGAATGCATCTTGTCTTGTTGTATGGCTCAAGTATCTCCATTGATTTGATGTGATCAATTAAATATTGAGTTATATCATGAAGAGAGGTTTAGCTGGCATGTAAAACGAGGAGCACAAGCAATAACTCAAGCAATCTATATCTAACACATATAGAGAGGCTAATGTGAACAAAAGCTTGCTTTTTTTACAGTTTAATTTACTTAAGGATTTTCTTTCCTAGATGAAGAAGGAAACGGCCAGTCAGAGAGTGAGGAGAGACTTCCGGACCTGCCTCTGCTCAGTGAGCAGCTGTTGTTGGATGAATTATGGGACATGCTCGGGGAGTGCTTGAAAGAGCTGGAGGAGTCTCATGATCAGCATGCTGTACTGGGTAGGTCCAATCCATCTAGACAAATGTATTTGTTTATGCTATTTGTTCATATAATATTTACGTCTGTTTAAGGAGCATGACTGAGTGATGTGTTCCTATAATAATGATCTCTTTGTTTCCCCAGTTCTCCAGCCTGCTGTGGAGGCGTTTTTCCTGGTCCATGCCACAGAGCGAGAGAGCAAACCTCCTGTGAGGGACACTCGGGAGAGCCAACTGTCTCACATCAAAGATGAGCCTCCTCCACTGTCTCCAGCACCCCTTACACCTGCTACACCTTCATCCCTAGACCCATTCTTCTCCAGAGAACCATCCTCCATGCACATCTCTTCAAACTTACCACCAGACACCCAGAAGTTCCTCCGCTTTGCCGGTGAGTATGAAGGATATCAAGTTAGGCAAATGATAAAGCTTTATTCTGGTGTATTATTTACTACCTAACATATCTCATCATCCTTCCTTATAGAAACTCACCGCACAGTGCTTAACCAGATCCTGCGCCAGTCCACCACTCACTTGGCTGATGGCCCTTTTGCAGTGTTGGTTGACTACATACGCATCCTGGACTTTGATGTTAAGAGAAAGTAAGTGAGATTCTTAATTTTTGTCCAGTGTAGTTATTGGCATTTCAAATCACTGACCGGCTGGTGTTCTTGGCCATCTTTGCAGGTATTTCCGCCAGGAGCTAGAGCGTCTGGATGAAGGCCTGAGGAAGGAGGACATGGCTGTACATGTAAGGAGAGATCACGTGTTTGAGGACTCCTACAGAGAGCTGCATCGCAAGAGCCCAGAGGACATGAAGAACAGGCTGTAAGACTCCATTGCCTCTCCACACAACTGCATGTCTTTTCAGTTCACAACCACTCAGCCTGAGTCATACTCTGTTCCTTTTCCATTACAGGTACATTGTGTTTGAAGGAGAAGAGGGTCAAGATGCTGGTGGCCTGCTAAGGGAATGGTACATGATCATCTCCCGAGAGATGTTCAACCCAATGTATGCTCTGTTCCGCACGTCACCCGGCGACCGTGTCACTTACACCATCAATCCCTCATCCCACTGCAACCCCAACCACCTCAGCTACTTTAAGTTTGTGGGTCGCGTAGTGGCTAAGGCAGTTTATGATAATCGGTTATTGGAGTGCTACTTCACCCGCAGCTTCTACAAGCACATCCTGGGCAAGAGTGTCAGGTAATGAAGCCACTGTTGGCTATAACTAAGTACTGCTTATTGATTGCTGAATAGTGTGTATGTATATTTATATGTGTGAATATGTGTATGTGTGTGTGTGTGTGTGTGTATGTATATATATATATAT
>JANJYP010090179.1:0-11690 GCA_024605115.1 Rastrelliger brachysoma | reverse complement strand
AAAAAAGCATGGTCAAGTGAGAGGTCGAGAGGTCAAACACATTACTGCTGTTAAGATCTACTCTTTGACAAAGATTTCCTTTAAAGCAGGTCCCACGCAAACTGTGTCAACTACCCCTCAGCCCCCCTCTCCTGTGTGTTGTATAATGCTGTGGGAAGCAATTCTGACTGTTTCATTGTTCCTTAGTAAGCACTGGTGTGGAGTACATGAAGAGGAGTGCAGAATGTGAGGTCGACCAAAGTGTGTGACTATGTGTGTGTGTGTGTGTGTGTGTGGGAGGGGGGACTGACCACAGGTGAAATAAGCTTTGACAGGCAGGAGTGGGTTAAGGGACTTGGGGTGGGTGTGGGGGTCACTTTATGCTTCCCCCCCTCCCTCTTCCTCTAAAAACTCACTTTCTCCCCTGAGGAAACAGTTTAAAATGATTTAAATGGTTTATTTACTTTATCAGATTCAAACTGCTAAGCAATTTGAATGAATGCGTAATAAAGCAAATGTTTACTCAAAGAACGTTGGTTTCGTGAAATGCAGATAACGCAAACGACGTGAACTAAAAAAAGCTCTTCTGTTGAAATGTTGTTTATTCAAACGGATGAAATAACTCCTAATTAAAAGGGTGGAGACGCTTACTGTCATAACCCACATTCTGTTTTGCAACACGCATAACTGGGAATAAATCACTTCTGCTGCTTGTTGTAAGAGGCAGTTGTTTATGAGCGGTGTGCGATAAAAAATAAAAATAAGTATTGAGATGTCAAAGTGTGAGATTTTCCCGGCAAGAATTTGCAAACAGCCCCTAACCCCTTTCTCCACCCCCCCTCCCCCTCAAAAACCCCCCTCCTCTCAGACAACAAATGTGCATAAAAGCATACTCTGGACTCAAATAGTTTGCACAGGCTGGCTGAGCTTGTGGGACAGGGAATGTTACTTGAACAACAGCTGGGGGTGGGAAACCATCTGAGGCTCCTGCTGCTCTCCCCCTCTACCTCTCTCTCAAACACACACACGCACATACACACACACACAGACCCCCTCCTTCTCTGCTGGAGCCGCACTTCTGTCACCTGCTCCA
This sequence comes from Rastrelliger brachysoma, assembly GCA_024605115.1. Classification (NCBI taxonomy): domain Eukaryota; kingdom Metazoa; phylum Chordata; class Actinopteri; order Scombriformes; family Scombridae; genus Rastrelliger; species Rastrelliger brachysoma. The sequence continues at coordinate 10,618 of JANJYP010090179.1, read as the reverse complement.
AGAGGAATCCTCGATGGGTTTCCGTGGGAAATACCAGACAAAGGCATCAGACGGGCCCGAAACGAGGGGGCTGGCGGTTTACGTGCCACCCATTCTGAGACGTGAGCAATGCAAACATGAGTACCCGCGCTGGCACAGGAAGTAAAGGTGCGCTCTTGCTCTGTGGGAGAAACAATGGCCGAGTTCCAAAGTGCTTTCATGGTAAGAATAGAGGACAGCTGGCGACCTCGGTCACCTGCTGTCTGTGTGCCTGCGTCACACATATCTGCTCTGCTGCGCTCTGCGTTCACCGGCTACATTTAGGAGACATGTGCTTCCCTCCTAAATATTTGCTTTATCACGGAGGTTTATGTTTCAATAATAAATACGACGCCATCCCATACACGTGCTTTCATACCTGTCTTTAATTTCTATTTGATTGGTTTTGTTTTTATTTATCATTCAGACTGCAGTGTGTCTACTTACTGCAGGAGACACTTCAGTTCATTTCAACACTGATGAAAACATGTTTTGGTTTAATCTTCCGCCTATAGGTAAGAATATGAAAAAATGTCCTACTGAGCAGATTATAATGCACTTTCTGCCGTTCACATGCAAACACAACAACAACAAAAAATCTGCACACATCTGTCGCCTGATTCAGCGGGGGAAATCCGAACCTCGCCAAATGTATTTCTCTCTTTATTTTCAACTGCCCCAAATGATGCATGGCCTGAATGATGGACTACAGTCAGTGTCACAGTCTGCCAGAGTTTCCAGACTGGAGACCCACCCCTGATGAGCAAAACACCACCAGGCTCAATCCGGGGATATGAAATAGAGCGGCCATAAATGGTCAGCTCCCATTCATAATGACTTATTGCTCAAGATCTGACTCGGACCTTTACAGTACGTCGGATACGCACGTCACGAGAGCGCGTCAGTCTTCCCTCTAAGTGGAATCGAGCTTCTCGCCAACAGTCTCCCCAAAGGAAAGCCGCCCACAGATGTAAATGCTGATGATCTTGAGTGTTGATGATCTGAGATAAAACAGTACAGTTGCTCAGTTCTGCATGAGTGATCCTCTGCGAAGGGAAGGGAAGGGTAGAGTGGAGGAAGGGGGGTAGCTGGAATACATTACAACCGAGTGCTGGCTGGCTGGCTGGCTGGACGGAGGCCTTTTTTAGAGACACTCATCAAAACTGAGATACATATTCCTTCTGAAAGTGTGGCGGAAAGCTCATGAAACCATAGGATCATTGTTCTAGTTCGAACCAGATCGGACCAGAATGAATGGCTTCGAGGGAGCTCCGGGGTTCAACTTTCAAGTGCGGCGGGTGTTAAGGGTTGGTGGCCTGTTGTGTGTTTTCCCCCTTGTCTGCCTCCCACAAATANCACACACACACACACACACACACACACACACACACACACACACACACACACACACACACACTAAACTTTACCCCTGCTGACTAAATAGCTTTTGTTCTTTCATTTTCTTGCTGTTGTTTTTTTTTTCTTCTTATTTTCTCAATAAATTATTTGTTGGCTCTTTGGCTTTTGTATGCTGAATATTTTAGGAAGCCCACATCTGTGCTCTCTGTGTTCTTCGGGTTCGAGAGAATGAGCATGAGATGGAGCTCAGGGGGATGGGCTAGATTAGCAGCGGACTGCGGCTAATCGAGTCTAGCACCTGGAGGATGAGGTGCAGGCTTGTTTTTCAAAGCCTCAAAACTCTCTTAAATGAGATCTGAGAGGGGTGTATTTTTATCTCAAATCTAATACAGAATGTGCACGCTTTCCAAATTAAAGACCAACTCACAAGGGACGTACAGGCCATAGAATTTGGTCATATTACTGCAAACCTAGCAAATACTTGTTTGTGTTTAAGCGCAAAAAAATACTGTTGTTATCCCCAAAATATCTCTGACAGTAGTTGTGGCTTAACTTCTTTTTTTTTTCATCTGTTGTGGTATCTCTCCTCCCAGTGAGGAAATGGTTTAAGTCTTGGAAAATCCCCGGTAATAACTCACTGTGATTATTAAGGCTCTGTGAATAATCTCTAAAGGTCCTAGCCGGGGTTCTCATATGGTTACCTTGTGAGCTTTGATAATGAGCGCTGTATAAATATAAAAGTGGAGCGGCTCTTGTGAAAGGAAATGGCCGAGTTAGATAAGGTGCTCATTTTGGGGGAATGACTTGGCTCTCTTACAGGATATGAGCTTTTTAAATGTTGAGAAACTGACAATTAAGCTTCATTAAAACCTTAACTGCATTAAATTCAGGAAGTCCCACGACGCAGATGGGCTGTGGAACATCCACCGACTCATCTTCTGGCTCCGCATCATTACTTGCACACCCCCCCATCCCCCTTTCTTGTTTTCCGTCATTTAAACCAAGTCAATAGAAATGATATTTTGAATGCTATGATTCACAAAGTGGTGTCATTAGCTGGACAGCGTCCTTACTTTAGGCTTTACTAAAATGATAAGACAATCTTAACTTAATACTTAAGTCTGTGATCAGCTTTGAGGCTGCAGTCTGTTCAGTCTGAATGACCTATTATAATGATGAGCAATGCCTGACAAAGTGCTGACTCATGATGAAATCCACCCAAATTACTCTCCTCTTCTTTCACTCTGTTGCTTTCTATGGCACGAAGACACACACACACACACACAGGGTCCAACTACCTCCTATTGGGAGTTCAGACAGAGGGGGTGGAGGGGGCCAGCCACCGTGTTACAAACTCGTCGCCTATGTCTGGAATCCTGACAAATATCTGAGGCACTTACTTACCCACAGTATGCCCTCACACACATGTGGCAACAGCCCTAGTGTGTGAGCGCTGTGTCCAGAGCTTTCACTCTATGCATATGATTCACAGCAAAGCCTAAAAAGCAGTGTCAGGGAAGGGGGTGGGGGGTGGCGGAAGGTATAGGGGGTCACCGGTGATCTTTTCTGACAGGATCAGGAAATTCCATTAATGCTCCTAGATATCAACAGTTACATCTCTTTAAATATTTACCCCTGTTCTGTCCCAGCCACATTTTTCCACAGGGAGGGTTTTTCACAGAGCTTGGTGGAGTTTTAGTGGACGCCCAGCTGTGGCTCTTCATAATCATCTTGTTGTCTAGACTTTTTCAACCACTGGTGGGAGAGATCAATACCGTGCTGATCGATGCCATTTGGATTACGTTCTACCCAAATATATTTTGGCAAAGTAAAACAGCCCAACAGTGATATCAGTTCCAGTTCAATCCCAACATATTTACCACTGAGTCGTCCAGACGGGATAGCCCTCGCACCATATGACCAGATGGTCTGGTTACAGTCTGCCAGCTCTATCTGTCCAGTCAGCTGAATGCACGCCGTACTCCTGACTGCACTGCTGGACTGTCTGCAGCACTATAGCTCATCATGATTAGGGATGAGTCGTTAGGATGTTATGGATACTGATATCAATACTGCTTACTGATACTGATACTTAATGAGACTCTTATTCATACTACTCTCCATAATTTGGTCAATCAATCAATCTTTTGTTTATATAGTGCCAAGTTGCAACGAAAGTCACCTCAAGGCACTTTACACACACAGCAGGTCTACAATGTACACTTTAATTTAATTTAACTTAATTTAATTTAAAGAGAGTGGAGACCCAACATTCCCACATGAGCAGCACGCGGCAACAGTGGCAATTAAGAACTCAACAGTTATTGTTATTACTGTTATTTATATTTACAACAGTTAAATGAAAAGGGATTAAAAGCAACGCAGTAATTACAGACTTATTCTTATGACGAATCAGGCTGTAGTCAACCAAAAAAAAAAAAAAAAGTATAAATAAAATTCTACCAATCCAACCAAAAAGCCACATTCATGAAATATAGTAAATAACCTGAGCTAACCCTCTGAGCTAACATATGCTAACTACACGTTAAGTTAGTAACCATCATTAAGTTGCACTACTGCCTCTTACAATGTGTCAGCTACAATGAATTAGCATTACATAAATACCAATAGCAACACAGTTTGCTCAGAAGCTAATCAATATTTCAGTTCACAACAGTAAGACACTGGTACCAATTTAGTATCACTACTCAATCACCATATGTACAATACAGCTTTTGGTATGTATGTCTTGTACATGCTGTCATTCATTAGATGTATCTTTTAGGTCAAATAGGAAAATTATCCTAGTGTATTGTTTTGTAACAAATGGTCTAGTCAGAGGTTGTAAAGACTCATGTATCAGACTGTGGAGCAGCTAAAACTGTTGCAAACTCATTTGAACCAAAATCTAATTTGTGATTTATTTTTGCCTCTAGTCAGCAGTGTGTTACATTTTCTAAGTTGAATTTGAGCTGGTGTTAAGAACGACTTGAGTTGATGATGATGATGATGATGATGATGGTGATGAGCAGCATGTTCCTCGTTATGTCTCAACGCTGAGTGTCTCACTGAACTATCAAATCAGACTACAGTAAAACCAGTGACATTTGAATGAGTAAATCCACTCCTGCTGTTCAAATTTAAAAAGTGAAGTGCCTGCTCTTCCTCAACCACCTCTGCCTATCATGGGCAGATCTCCCACTTTCCACATTAGCAGCTAACAGGCTATTCACATCACCTTGGCTAAGAAGTTGCCGCCATTCCTCACTGTGCATATCCCTACACTCATATGGCATTGACCATAAATAACTCCATCTCTTAACTCATTATGGAAGCAGAGAGCAAATTAGAGTTGGGCGATGTTATCCAGAGTCACATCGTCCTATCATCACCCTGTGAGATCGCCAAGGCCCGATGCTATCACAGCCAACGCTTCTCCATTATCTGTTTAGGAGTGCTTGAGACTGCCACTAAATGAGAATAGCTGGTCCACCTTAAACATCAGTCCACCTTAAGTGAGCTTGAGTGTGGCACAGTATCCTGGAAATAATCTAACCTTCAACATGGCTTTATGAAATACAGATAAAATTAGATAAAAATCCAAAACATACAAAACCTCCATTCAATAGCAATATCTTCTCTATTCAAACAGTATCTCACATTAAAAAGTTGATTGCTCTCTGAACTTGCATTATAACGTTATTATATAATAACTATATCAATGGTCTTAACATGACAATAATATTGTATATTGCAATCATGTCTGGTACAATGTGTTGTCCAAAAGTAGTCATTGTGCTGGGCCTAATCATCATCACTAATAACTCATATGAATGAGCAGCAGGATTTATGTGTCATGTCTAACCCCGAGCACTCTGAAACCTCCTCTCTGTACACTGTGCTGCCAAGTGTGGAGCTACTGACTCACTCATTCATTAATGACATGAAATCTTAACATTAAGCTTTAACATGGATTTTTAACCACAGAGATAATTATACATTTGTCTTTGTCAATTAAAGCTGTGTGTGTGTGTGTTTTCAGTATTTCACTATCTAAAGCTTGTTTTTCATGTCAATGCTGCACTCTGAAAGTACAGAGCTTACCAGCATGTGATAAATAATTTCCTCATTTTATTTATTTTTAAGTTGAGGACATCAAGGTCCAAGTCTGCAGCGCTGACCGAGCCTCATCTATCATTTCTATGCTGTGCTGTTTTGAACTCATTCTGTACTCCCTCCCAGACGATGCCAGTAACTCACATGGAGTCCTCTATGTGACTCCTACTGCCTCTGCTAAACTGGCTGCATTAACCTAACCTCCTGTCAAACATCCTCACAGCATGTACGTACGCTTCTTTAACCACTGCATGTTGGCTGATTTTATTTTTAAAGCCACATGCCTGACAGGTGCGTCCACACCCTTGACCGCCTCCGCAGTAATGCGCTGCGGGCTTGACATGAGCCTGAAGGTTTGTGGATGGAGGTGTGGTAATTACAGGCTAGCAGATGTAAGAAAAGGAAATGAGCTCCCAGCACAGCTGCTCCTGATTAACAGAGGGAGCTCTTGTTTTAATAATAACTGGTGTTATAGCAATCTGATTTGCATAATTGGTATCTGGAATAATTAATTTGGAATGACACAGACTGGGAGACTCCGAAAAATTCAAAGCTAACAACTGAAGAGTCTTCAGTTTTCTCAACATGTACTGGAGCTTTAGGTGGAGAGCGGAGGTCTTGTCTCCAAGGGAACACACAAACACACTGTTGTGTTTATCTGCTCCCTCTGATATCTCCCTATTATCACACCCATGTGTCGTCAGATGAACTGAATTCCATTTATTATAATCCCGAGAGTCCAGATTTTTTTTGTTTAATCCACATTATATTACTCCTGATGAACAGGTCAAAAAGATCATGTAGTCGTATTTCCCCTTGCCAAGAAATGTCTTTAATGTCCTCTCTGCTTTATTTCTTTTCATTACTGCAACTCTGTGGACTCAGGAAAGGTAAAAGCCTTCCTCTTGTTCCTGACCCCTTCAGACTGCAGCAGCAAAGCTTTTAGCCAGACACTGACTGCCTTTTAGACTTAATTTTAATATTTTAGTTTGAAAGGCTCACCTGCTTCCTGTCATTAGTAGGTCTTTAAAAGCCCTGCTGGCTGAGCTGTAATCTTATCTTCTGTTGTTTTTGTTCTTAGAGCTGAAATGATTAGTCTATAAATCAATTTACTGATAGAAAGTAAACCAGTCAACTATTTTAATAATGAATTTTGTGTGTGTGTGTGTGTGTGTGTGTGTGTGCGTGTGTATGTGTGTGTGTTTTGAAGTAAATTGCAGCTTCTGAAATGTGAATATTTTCTTCTATGACAGTAAAGTGATTATGTTTGGGTCGTGGGAATGTTTGATGATGTCATGTTGGGCTTAGGAAAACAATGATTGACATTTTCGGACATTTAGACCCAACAACTAACGAGATGATAATCGACAGATAAATCAATGCAAATGATGGTTGCAGCAAAGTTTTCTGGGACTTCAATAGCGATCATAATGTGGAGCTACTGGTGTGGGCCCGATGGTTTGGAATGAACCGTGATCAAACACCTGAGGTCGTAGGATGCCTCTGTGTGCCTCGTGGCTATTTTTAGACAGTAATTGCCCTTTTGTTACAGCGGCGGTAAACAAAAGATGAATCCGGAGCGATTATCTGGTTATGACTCTCAGCAGGAGCACAGCCTCCAGCTTCCTCCCACTCTCCGAGCGACAGCAGCTCAGTCACACGTAGTTCATCGCCCGGGCCCAGTGTCATTAATGAAAGCCTAATTATTTCACTAAGCTGACAGCATCCCGATGTTTGATCGATGCCGCTCTCTTTTGACCTATTGACGTACTCCACCTCCCCCCACACACCCCAGCGTCCAGTATCCAGTGGACACACGAGCTGGAGCAGGAGCTGGAGAGAGGGCTGCTGTGGCGCTTCCTGCCTCCAGGGACCATGTGACAACAGATAAAGATCATCAAACAGGAAGCCGCTCTAGTGCTGCCCTGAGCTCAACCAGCCAGTACACAGGCATCTTGGAGGATTATCCTGTTGATCTAGAGTGGCCTAAAACATCCAATAATAATGTCTTGTCAAAACAAACAACCACTTTGGCCTGCTTAAAAAGCCCCTCACTTCCATCTCACTGTTATTCTGACCTCTCATTATAAAATCCGTTTCGTTTATCAGAAAGAAAAGAAGGGAAAAAATAAGAAAGACACTCCTCTTCCACACCGGGGCCTTTATAATATTTTCACATGGTGTTTTTTTGGCCGCTTGGCGCTGCCTGCAGGCTGCTTCTACTTTATGACCGATGGTTCTTTCACATGGTAATCTTATTGACATTTGAAGCATGCACATGCCGATGCCATTTCTGGAACGTGAGCGTGTTAGTAGTGTTTGCCTTTCAACCTCTGTGTCTGCTGCAAGCTCGCAAAGAAAAAAAAAAGAAAAAGGAAAAAGATAGATAGAAGCGGGACGAGGTGCTGAATCCAGGTCTGTGTCGAGTTAAAGTGGATTGGATACATCGTCACACCCTGCTTGTTTTGCTATGTTTCTTTTTTTTTCTGGATGCCTTTGACTGACAACACTGCTGAGCTTTCTTCCCACCCCACCCCTCACTCCTCCCACCCCACCCCTTCCTTTTTTTTTCCTGCTCCTGACCTCAGCCAACTCATCAACAGGGGTGCCTTTTATCTCTCAGGGAAAACAGGTGGTTATGATTGTTAGTCAGCATGCATATGACCAGGAGGGAGCTCTCCACGCCTGCCTCCATGTGTTTTCTGTTTGGAATGCTGCATTTGCTAAAGCGTGCGCGCTCATGGTTTTTTGGGGAAGGGGACGCTGTGGATATTTCTGGTCCTCCGCCCACTCCTGCTCAGCTGTTTGGGGGTCATTCCACAAGTGAGGGCCATGTGCTACTTTGACTTCATCCCCACTGAGTGACTGCTGCTGCACTAATATTCACATAGCTAAACTGAATGATTACACAGCGCTGTTAGGCAATAAGCAAAAGCTGACTCTGTTACATCTAGGGTTGCAACTTTCCATGGGAATTAACAGAAATATATAGGAAATAAACAGAAAATTTACAATATGGCATGTTAGCTTGTAACTGGGAACTTGTGTAGTTAGAAAAAAAACACCTTATAATATAATCTTGGTGAAATCAGATTTAAGATTTAATGTAAATCCAGTTGAATCTGTCCCTTATTCCTCAAACACATGCACACAGCACATTAATTACTACAGGGCCACACTCCCTACATGTACAGTGCTTTCCTCCATCTCATGCACACATGATTTATAGAAGGGAAAATGTTTATTTTACTCAACTTTCACGTGTTTGTTGTTTCATTCAAATTCCAATCACAACTAATTTTAGAAAAATGTATTAGTTTGTATGGATGTCTGCTTATGACAAGACAGAACTTGTATACATTTAACACAGTTTGTATAAATTACCTCAAATTTACAGTTAATTCCCATATAGTCCCATGTATTCTGATAATTCCCATGGAAACTTTCCAACTTGGAATATTTCTTAAAGTCCTCAGCTTAACTTCCCATGGAAATTTTCTGCAAGAGTAAATTTTCCACTCCTTGGTAACTCTAGCTGTTACATTCGAAACCGAAATGACATCATAAAAGTGTGACGCCACTGACACGTCTCACTCACAGCCTCATGAAGAGATCAACCACTGACTTGTAATAAAGAAAACGCTTGAGCATCAAGTGACTCTTTTGCTTTGCTGCTTCTCTGCTCCTTCTGTTTTCTTTTTTTTTACTCTGCCATTTACTGTCTCTGCGAGTAAAATGTCAGACTGTATGTGACTTGCCCATGGGGGCCCGTTACATGCCATTCAAGAGAGCGCTCCGAACATTTGCTTGCAAGCTTTGGGTGGGCAAAGAGGGTAGGGGGGGGGGGGGGGGGGACATCTGACAACACGCAGCTCCTCGGGGGAGACGCTATCAGCACTTATCTCGGGGGCGTAGCAGGGTCCCGCCGCGCCGAAAACGGCTACAGTGCACATGCCAGACAATGAGGAAAAAGTCATTTGGAAACAGAGGGTGCTGGGTAACGTCGACGTTCAAAAGCTCTGTGATTATCTTATCAGTTGGAGAGAGAACACAGAGAGAGGCTCAACAAGCATCTAGTGGATAGCTTTCCTCCTTATCGTATTCATTCAGATAAAAACTGAATATCCAATTTGATTAGGCTGACAAGGGTGAAAACAAAGATAATCTCGAGCCATAAAACCGTCAATTATCCAGGGCATGTTTCGACACCCGAGCCAATTAATCAAGCTTGCAACATTATTCTAAGCTTCTATTTTTTCGTGAAGTTTCTAGTGAAATTTTCCTTGAGCGGGCAGATCCACAGGTGTTTCCTATAACAAAGTCAAAGCGCTGATCTCAAAGTTTATATTTGCTCAATCCTTAATCCACTTTGAGCATCTTCCAAGCTTCCTGCATAACTTGGCGGCATTCTTGGCAGGAGGTGGAGGGGGATTCTGGCAGACGATCCCTTCTTCTTACTAATGCGTACCACTTTCTTTCTGGAATATTTTAAGATGTGAAACGGCTCAGGTGGAGGCCGACAATGGAAAATGTCGACCCCCTGTTCCATTATATCAGAATAGGAAAGTCTGTGCTGGTGAGCGTAGCGCACTTAAAATAACAATGGGCCTCGGTCATCTGCCCGAGCTTGATATTTGCAGCTAGGTTGAGCCACGCCCGGGTTTTAGCCTTTAGTTCACTAACCCGAAAGGATGTTGTGAATTGAAAATAACAAGAGCATCTCAGAGATATACCAAAATAACAAACAGTGTATGTGTATGTGTGTGTGTGACCTACAGAAGGATAAAAAAGCAAAATGACACACTCGTTTCTCTCTCTCAACCAAATTTGGAGCAGCTCTATTCCAAAAATACAGGAAGCATTCTAATTACAGTCAGTACCTATTAGCCTATCAGCGGCAATTAGTAATTCATAACACAGCTTTTAGCCAGATTCAGTCCAGCTAGATCTGTCCTATTTCTAAAGACAGTGTCCACGCTGGCTGGGAGCCACTAGGCCACATGGTTAAACCCTGTCCAGGCAAGACAAAAGAAATTCTTCAGTCTTTGCCAGCTCACTGCCCCTAAAACACCCCCCCCTCCTCCTCCTCCACTAAAAATGTCAATTGTGCTGCTACCAAAATGCC
>JANJYP010090153.1:0-12724 GCA_024605115.1 Rastrelliger brachysoma | reverse complement strand
GGCTGGGTACCCCCACTGCCTGCACCAACGCGACCACCCCTCACCTTCAATGTGACAAAGCTCTCCTTTATGGAGGTGCACTGAAAGCTGGTTTTATCCCCAAGTGAGAGCAAGCAGGTCTCCTTATGTTTGTTTTTATGCCTCGGTGCTGGCGACACCCATGGCTGAAGGCATTATGTTTTCGTGTTGTACGTACATTGCGGTTCTTGTAAATGTGTCGTCTCAGGAATAAATGTAAACGTCCCCTTGGACTCAAGGATTAACTGATGAAAATCTGGTCGTTCAAGGCCACCATCATCTCATAAAACTTGATTATGATAATTATGATGTTTTACACAGATGTGTTATAGCATAAAATTATTTTACATCCAAAAGGTTAAGGGACATCGCAATGTTCTGTAAAAACACTTTTGTAGCTCTTATCACCATAAGTCAGGAACAGAAGGAGAGATTGTAACCATATTTTACACTTGCTTGGATACTGATTTGGTGCCACTAGTCTTAGGTTCCCACCTTAAAACTGTGACTTGACAGGCAAATGTAAACTGTGACTTGACAGGTTGGTGGAGGCATATTACCGTCTCATGGCATTTCTGTTTCTATATTTAGGTGGGTGAATGTAAAGTGTGTAGTGCACAAGGACATATAGCTGAGTTCATCTCCATTTAGAGAGGCAGAGAGCTTCAGAGCTAAAAGGCTGCACAGATTCAGATGTGGCGCCGCAGCAAGCAGCAGAAGGCCAACCCATAAAGTCAGCACTGCTGTGTTTTTTTTTTCCTTTGGGGGGTTCCCCCATCTCCTCCCCTCCCTCTTCTCTGCTGGAATTCAGAGTGTGTTTGTTGAGTGAGTTCTACGTCAACAGGTCGCACCAGGCGGGTTGCTAAGGAACAGCTGAGTCACTGGATGTTTGACTAAGCTACGATTCATAACTGTGAGGACTGTTAACTTGTGTCACCAACCAGTATTTGTGTTTTATGCTTCTGCATCTCAGAAAGACTCTTAGCTGACTGAGTTATATATGAGTATATCCTTATCTTTTCATGCGAATAAAACTGCTAGATGATTGTCAGGAGATGACAATATATTCTGATTTTAAGTCTGAGAAAAGAAAAATTATGTTGTGTTTATAGATCCAGGTTTGACAGCTCATCATACCTTTGTATAACCTACTCTACTCTTCGATACTGACGTGCTACTTTCTCAACATCTTTCATGTTTGCCTATGAGTCAACAGTACTCAAAGATAGTTGTGCACTTTCCTCCACTTCTTCTTTTTAAGACTGAGTTAGAAATAAACTCTTCTCTTCAAGAAGGATTTCCCAAACCATTATCACATCAGTAACCCCAAAAGAAACCTGACGCACCAGATGGTTTGTTACACAGAACCATCAGAGAAGTTGTCCTTAGAGACTTTATAAAAAAGGGTAGTCACTTTCAAAAAATATTTGGCAGGTGATAGGATGAGCCATCTGTCTATCACAGTCTAATTTTTCGGGGCAGCTGGATTCGCAAGGTCACACGAAAATACTTATAGGATGCTGACTGAACCAGCGGTGCTTTGGATACAAGCACATACAAGATGGATTCTAGTATGATTTTATGATGTCATGATGTTGAAAATCCAGCTGCCCGCAATCAGCCTGGAGCTAATAATTATAGTCATTATCAAGCAGTCTGCTGCTAATTTCCTCAGTTAATACATTAATGATCTAGTTTAGAAATTGTCAGAAAACAATTAAAATGTCTGATAATTTCCCCAGTAGCACTGTCTGGCTAACCCAAAAATATTTAGCTTACTATCAGAGAAAGGTATATTGAAGCAAATTGAGAGTTTTTGGCACGTTTGCTTAAAAAATGATTAAAAATATTCATCTGTGATCAGAATAGTTGCTATGTATTTTCCTTTGATTTTCCCTTAGATCACCATTGGGAGCACTTTTCACTTTCTTTATTGAGAGAGAGGTCATGACATGCTAGAATTGAAACGAGGGACTTCACAGTTATGCTACTTATTTGCTGGACTGTTGGACACCCACTGCTTTTTTTATCTAATGTCCTGGCTTTATACCTCCTTTTGAATAACTCTTACCTGAAGTGTCTGGTTTTGGTACTTTTGGTTTCACTTATCACTTCAAAAGAATGCTGCACAGCAAGATTTTTGCAATGTGACGCTATACTTAGCGCTAGAAGTTGCCTGTGTGATTTCTGACATTCACTTTCATTTTGCCTGATACACTCACATACACAAACACACACCTACATACATATCCCACCAGTCTGGCTCGTCTCAGGGGAGCTCTGGGTGTACAAGCTTCCTTGTGTGTCCTGATCATAGCCGTCCATTCATTCACAGTGGACTGTTCAAATACTAACACATGCTCAGGAGGATCAAGTTTCAGCTGGCGTGTGCTGCTGCTATTGTGTGTTGAAGTGTGCGGGTGTGTGCCTGTTTCTAATCTGTGTTTTCCTCCCCAGGGTGGACAAGGACCGGAGTGGTGTGATATCAGACACAGAGCTCCAGCAGGCCTTATCAAATGGTGCGTACTGTGTACATGTGTCTCACTGTTTTGCTCTTTTTTTTATCTCTACTTTTTTATGTTCTGCCATGCCCATTTTCTGTCTTTCTCCATAATTAAGTCTCCAATGTGCCCTCCTTTGTTTCCACCTCTCACTCTCCTATCTGCCTTTTACCATATTTATTACATCCTTGCTGTCTCTTCCTGTTTTTTTTCTTTTTTCAGTCTCCTCACTACACACCATTGCTTTTAGCCATTCTTTGATTTAAGCAACTGCCGAGCCCAAACAGAAAGTGGATTGGGATTTTATTTTTAACCCGAAGTAGCAGATTAAGTGAATTTAAAAAAAAAAAAAAAACTGAATGAAGTTTTATTTTTGTCGCAGTCCAACAGAAAAAGCAGGTGAAGGTGAAAAGTTGATCAGAGTAGCTTCAAAGAAATGTTCCTTAATATCGCCTCAGTGTCCCTGAAATGAGCTCAGCAGCACGACTGGTGGGTGTGGACATGAAAGGGCATCAGAGACCTACTTCTGCACAGTCCCAACATGTTGAGAAATGTTTTTCATTTTTTCTTGTCATAACAGTTGCACATTGTGGAGAAATGGAGACACTAGAGGTCCGGAAAGGGATATCATGAAGATAATTTCATTGAATAAACCTCTTCGCTGAACAGCCTTAGTAACCGTTACTAGGCAAACCTCCACATCTTAAAGCATGGTTAATAATAATGATTAAAACTGTTTTTTTTTCTTATGAGGCTTTTCAAACAAAAACAAAAATGCAAGAAATGGGTTTTGGGCATGATTGATCTCACATTACATTTTTTTATGGCGATTAAGATTATGTAAAAGAAAATCTTTACTTTATAGTTTACACTTGACAGATTCGCTAGATAATATCTGAGATTTGCTGAACACATTCATTAGTCCTTATCCTAACAGCTTTTTGCCTGTAATACTGAAAGTGAAACATGCTATTTGAAAATAGAGCAGTAAAGCATGAATTTAATCTCTGTTATTATTTTTCCAAGTATGTGAGCTATGCTGTATTTATTAGAATTAAATGATAATATCAGGGTGTGTGTATGGTTCAGGCTTTGGTGAGAATGTTTATGCCTGAGACATGCAGCTTTCAAAGACTATCTAGAAAACAAAGCTTTTAGCGATGTATGTCACTTCAGCTGACAAAATTAAGAATTCACTGGTTCAAAAAAATGCTAGAAATTTTGACTCATACATCAGCCCTAGCAACAGTAACTAAGGTGCGGATCTCAGTGAATGATCAATTTAAAAATCTAGGAAGGAGTGCTTCAGTTTATCTGAGTAAAACTGAAGAGTGATACAAAAGACGAGCATTAAGAGAACCCAAGAACACACAACCTGAGGATTGCAGCTGCTAGTGATAGAAGTGCTGTCTCTCTCCATCCCTTGTAGTTCAGGACAAGAGGGATTCAAACAGGATTATGGGTTGGTTCCCACTGGGGCTTCTTGGGAAAAAAAACAAGTATACTTGGGATTCTGCGAGGCAGTTTGAAGAGAGGTGTTGAATAAATGATACAGGTCATTGTCTCCGCTCAAATCCTGCCAAGTGAAGTCAGCTGTGCACTTGCTTGGACTGAGATGAGCTGCCAGAGTGTAACAGACTGGTAAAATATCTGTTTTCATGGCCACACATAACACTGCACCCGGCACTGCTTCTTGACCTTGCTCTCAATGAGAAAGCAGTGTTGAAATACAGTAATGATTAATGAGTTGAGCTCCGAAACTGTAGTGCAGGTTGATGTTTGTATTCTCATTAAAATATAATGTGTTCCCCATCAGGTTTAGGGCCGGATTGCTCTCTGAGAACCAGCTCAACATTTTTTTTTTTTTTTGAGCAGATTAAACCCATCAGGGCACTTCAGAGAGAAAAAAGAAGTGTGGAAGCCAGCAGTAGCAGTGAAAGAAGCTGTTATCAGTCTGCGCAGTGGCTCAGGCTCAGCATACTGATTAGTGTGTGAGTGTGTGTTTGTGCATGCATCCATGTATAAGTATGTGATTTTGTTTTTTTGTCTGCTTTTATGCCAAGGGTCAGTAGGTAGCCTTTTCTGTTTTTACAGGCGTGGCATGTTTGCGCGTGCGGTTCTGTGTCTCACAGTGTGTATACGCGCGCCTCGCTGTGTATTTGCTCACAGTTTACGCCTGTGAACAGCAGGTTTCCCAGTCCACTCTCCACCAGTTCATTAGCTTCAGTGTGATATGAAACAGAGCCAATGGTGATGAACACATACTGCACTACATCCTGTCCTGTGGCCCGCTCACTAAAGCCACCAAACCTGTTTCTCTATCTTTGTCTCTGTCTGTTTGTCTCTCTGTCTCCACTCCAAGCTGCTTTTTATTTTTCAGTTTCACACCATCAACCATGCTTTTTTCTGCCCTGCCACTCGTGTCCCTCCTGACCTTTTCCTTTAGCATCTACCTCTACCTTTTATCCTCTCCTCTCCTTTTTTTTTACCCCTCACTCCCTCAGGAGAGCAGAGTGCAGAGAGTTCACAAGGCTGAGGATGAGGCTTTTCTGTTGCTATTTACTCCTCCGTCCTGCATGTTCTGTTTCCGCACCGCATTCTCTCTCTCCTCCTTATCTCCGCTCTCAGTGTGCTACCTTCAATCCTTCACTCTTTGCGTCTCTGATGTCTGTCAGCCCTCCTTTCTCTCTCCTGTTTCCGTCCTACTTTGCAGAGATGTCCATTATAACAAGTCCTCTAATCCTTTGCTGAGTTTTTACTTTTTTTTTTCTTCAAAGTGGGAAAACCTGCCAGCATGGTGGGCGGTTTGTTTTCTATTTCTAACCCAGTTTCTTTTTTTTTTTTTATCAAGTATTTTGATGCACGTTGTCAATGTAAGATGATGTCATTTTTTCTATTTTCTCTCTGATTTTTTTTTTTTTTAACATGGACTCTCCTCTCCTCTCCTCTCCTCTCCTCTCCTCTCCTCTCCTCTCCTCCTATTTAATCTCCCAATATTCCTCAGGAGGATATGGCACAGGCTCAGTGCCTGCTGTGTCCTCTGTCTGTTCGTCCTCTCTCACTCTAACTTTTTCTTTTTGTCTCTCACCCTTTCTCCTGTACTTAGTCCCACTTTTTTCCACTCTCTTTCTTTCTCTGTCTGTTCGTCCTCCCTCTTCTCTTCTTTTCTCTTCTCTCTCTACCTCTCCCTATCAGTCCTGGGCGTGACAATGTATCATCCCTGATGAGACACAGATTGGCTTGGTGCCTCTGAAGTGTATGTGCATGTCTATGTTGAGTGTATGCCTTCTAGCTGTGCCATTTGCTATAAATATGAATCTTTTTTGGCCTCCCTTCGCTCAGCAGTGAGTAGACATCACACCAACAAGCCGTCATGCTCCTCCACTCGCTTGCACACACAGATTTACACTCCTACTTGAGTTATTTATTTAAGTGCGTAGGAGCAGTAATAGCAAGTAAAATTGCTGACACCGTCGAGAGAGCATGAGCTTGCTGTGCAGATTGCAGCGTTGGCTGAATGGCAGGAGTCATGGAGATCATTCAATAGCTCTTACCTTCACATTTGTGTATTTGTAGCTTTTTTGTTGAGCCCAGTTACACTGGAATCAAATTAAATAGACAGCAAGTATTGATTTCAGTTTGGCAGTGTGGAGCTTCTCAGTATCTCCTCACTGTTATTAATCTTCAATTTCAGTCAAATGCTTAATGCACTTGCAAAAAGAGCTATCTTTAGCTAAAGGTCTGAGGCACCGGTTCTATTTATGAGCAACTGGATATCTTGAGAAAAGCCTGCTGGTCTGTGGCACACATCGCTATTGTCTGGCAGCCACAAAAGCAACAGAATGACCAATGAGAATGATCCTGTGAATACCCTGTTGGTTAGTGACAAACTTTTTTTTTTAATGTTTAATGACACAGTGTGAATGGTTTGCACAATCTCAGCGGTCACACAAAAAAAAAAAAAAATTGAAGGTGATAGTGGAGATAGTGGAGACCTGGTTGCCCCACCTTAATTTTCCATTTTCCTACATCTCAATATGAAATCTTTACCTTGGTTGGACAGGATGCAGCTTGTTTGTGTTTGCATTGCGGTTCAGATGTTTGAAACTGCTTTTTAAGGTGCACAGTTAAACATTTCAGTGGTGTATGTAAAAGTCTGTGTCCTTATAGGTTTTCATATGTCATATGCATACATACAAATATTTCACTGCTTCCTTCACAGCCGTTAAATATATGTGTGTGTGTGTGTGTGTGTGTATACTGCGGTCAGTTCAGTCTGTTTTTCCAGCAGCCTGCCTCTCTCCTCTTCCTCCTCCTCCTCCTCCTCACTTCTCTCTCTCTCTTCCTCTCTCCACCTCACCGCTGGCAGTTGAGTTCACCAGTGAGAGAGCCCAGTGTGTGCACAGGACAGAGGGTGCATTGTCCCGGTCGGCCATCAGACACACACGCAGATGCGCACAAACATCTTAACCGTACTGACCACCTCACACTGGGCAGCCGCAGTCTGTCTGGCATACACTGGTGACCTCACAGCTAGCTACGGNTGTGTGTGTGTGTGTGTGTGTGTGTGTGTGTGTGTGTGTGTGTGTGTGTGTGTGTGTGTGTGTGTGTGTGTGTGTGTGTGTGTGTGTGTGTGTGTGTGTGTGTTAGTAGAAGAATCGGTGTGGCTGGAAAGGTCGTAGCTTGTTCCTCCTTGCTTTGCCTTTGGTGATTTTTCTGCTGCTTAATACTGGAGCAACATTTATAGACATGATTCAAAATGATTTCAGGTGTGTGCTGTTTCCTTTTCTCGAGAATTTAAGCTACACTTTCTTCTGCTTAAGTTCCTCAAGTTTCATAATCGTAGAGACAAGACACGACAGCACAATAGTCAGCAATGCATTTTTGAATATGATTGGATTTTTTACATCAGATCTCAGCTCGTATACAGTAACTTGTCACACATAAAATAAAACAATTCCAGTCATTTTTCAACTGTTATTAAATGTCTAGTGGGAGATAGATTAATTTATGCTCAATGTGCCACCAAAAGGATTCAATTAGCAGAAAATATTCATTTTAAAATACTTGTCTTGCTGTCCCAAGACATGATGTAAGAGAAAAAGATATGCTCATTGTAAAAGCAGATCACCAAAGAGGGAATTTGGTTTTGTATGAATGCCAAACCAACTCTAAAACATCTCTGTCTGGACCAATCAGCGTATTGCAGCATTGGAGGGTCACTGTCCGGCAGGATTTACACATTACGCAAGAAGCATTTACAGACCCATCAGATGTCTGAAGTCTCATTGTGTAGACATACAAGTTTCACAGTTAGTGGAACACATCCCAGAACTACTGTATAGTTATCATTGAGGAAAAGAGTTTTGTTTTACTCAATAAACTCATAGGAGACATGAGGTTTGAGTCATTGACTCCGCTGCAGTAAATAAACACAGCAGTTACTCCGACCCGGACTTCTACAAAATTGGACCTGCATCAATAAATTTATGACACTTTTTGTTTGTTGCTTTATATCAGCACTCCAATAGATGGTGTAGAAATATGGATTCTGGCCCAAACCCCAGCTCCAGTAAGAGCCTTCAGGCCTGGTCCCAGAACAGCTCCACCCTCAGTCCCAGACAGACTCACACATCAATAAACCAAACCAAGAAACGGGGGAGGAAATGTCTGGTGTTTTCTTTGAGCACTGAAGCTAAATCTTATTTTGCTCATCTTTTGTGTATCAAAATCTTCAATTCACAGTTTCACCAAACCTCTAAACTATTTTTGCTCCTTGTGCAGTCAATTGCACACCTGCTCTGGACAAAGCATAAGTGAAAATTAATAAATAAGAAAACAAAATCTCTGAGTTCACTTATGCTGGTGGACTTTTTTTATTTAGATGATGTGATTTATTTCAAAGAGAACCTTATCTTAGCTCTTGTGGCTCTTGCTGCAAACCTACTTCCTGCTGGCATAGCTAAACTGTAGGGGGGGGAAATCAAAAATAAGCAGCACAGTGTGAAACAGGCTCAGCGCTATGCCGACTAAATATTAAAAATCTGCAGATGCAATTTTATGGTCTGCAGATAGAGTTGCAGGGAGGAATCTATGGTCAGCAAAAGTATGCTAGCAAGTTGAAGTTAATGCAACAAAAACTGCGCCGCAAGCTGCTGTTTTTTTTTTTTTTGTAGTATATTATTTTTATCTGGCAATCTCTCATCCTCTGTCTTAGTTTTTCCTCTTCCTGTGTGTTTTCATGTCGTTGTCCATCTTGTCTGCATTTTCCCACACTCATCCTTTATTTCTGGCTTTGAACTGTCGACACCTCTAATAAATTGAGTTGGTGAGTCAGCAAGGATTTAGATATCCTGATAAATCTCAGCGTCTTCGGAGGCGAGTGTGTGAAGCAGGTAATAAAGTTTAGGCCCCATCAGTCCTTTCTGAACATATAAACGCCAACTATATTCACACACAACTGAAGAGTTTGAGCTATAGATAAAAAGTAGCCATTTTGTGTATGTCTTAACATCCGCTTGAATTGTATGTCCAATACCAAGCATCCATATGTTGTCCATTGCCTACTTAATGTGATTTAAGTCATCTGGTGGATACTTGTATCCTCTGTTCTTGTCAGTGTACTGTTAGTATGGGGGGCATCCTTTCATTTTATTTACCAACAAAATGTCATCCAATAAAACAGAGGCAAGTGATGTACAACTAAAATATTACAGCAAGCAATGAACCAGCAGATGGATGATGGATCGTATGTCCTAATTTTGGCAGTTTTGCACTGGCTGACATATTGTTTTAAGATGTTGCTGATTACTTGTCAATCACTAAATGTCCCTGTCCCCTGATGAGACTTCATTTTCTGTCCATCTGAAGTAAATGTCTCATCACTTAAATATTGTCATAGCATTCACATCAACACCTTTATGAAATAAACATAAATCTTATTAAGGAAAGGGAGCAAAGGTGCTGTTTCACTCAGCGAATGTTTCAAATGTTGTAAATGTAAAATGTTGATTTAGCAACTAGTGCTGCAGCAGAATGAATCACAATGAGATGCAACAAGATGTGGGTGGCCCACCACTTCAACTGTGGTGAAAGCCCTGTCATAGTCTGCATAATACTGTCATTATGTCCCAGAAGCCAACATGGCAAAACTCCAGGACATACAGATAATATTATTTTTTTCTTGATAGATGATTGTTGAACTATGTCAAGATAACAAATTGATTAATCAAAGCGTGTGAAAGATTATATAACTCAAGATAATAAGTTTGTAATGTTATCTAAAGATAATAGTCTTAAAATACAGGCGCTACAAATTAAGTTTATCTTGAGAACATGTTATTGTTAAGCCAAGAACTGTTTATTTTTTTAAATATAATGACACATTTAAGGTGTGAGCTTAAGACAGTGGTTAAAAAAACATGACTGCATTAACTACAGCTGCTTTCAGCTTCTGTACTTGGCTTTATACATCTCTGCTGAAAACTTGTGACCCTTGGAGCTCTATGACCTGCCTAGTTCCTTTTGTCTTTAACTGCTATATAAGTAAAGTTATTCTAAATATGTTTTGTTCCATCAGTATGCTAGTCTTGGTAGACTGGTAATTCTTTATTTAACTGGTATTCTTCTGTCTCTCAGGCACATGGACTCCTTTCAACCCAGTGACAGTGCGCTCCATAATATGTAAGTAACTGCTGACAGTGCCACACCCGGCTCATTTTTGCACAAATGACTTTTGTACTCCTGCCTATGCAAGTTGTTTACTTGCATCGTCGCCATGGCAACTAGATAAATTCATTACGTTTTGAGCAATTTAAGGGCAGAGACAAACTTATCTTTGGAATCAGTAATGACTACTCTAGTGGAAACCTGCAGCCGTCAATAAAAAGAGGAGGAGAGAGCTTTAGCGAGGAAATGGGAAGACCTTGTAACAAAAGCAGCTGTCGATTGCCTCAGACTCTCAATATCGATCTGTTTAGACCCTTAAGATGCTTTTAATGTTCACTTGAGGTTAGAAATCTCTGGGAGCAAGGTTGGCTGCTTTTTGAATATACTATTGTAGGTCAAGCTGTATCTCAACACATTTAGCATTTAAAGCCCACTGGCACATTTCAGCCATATATTTATGTTAAAAACGTTTCTCTCAGGAACTCATATGTACCTAACTCCTTTTTTGTTGTGTGAATTGCAGAGTAAATCCCTATAATTCCATCGCCTCTCCCTTCCCACTGTACCATAAGCAGTAAATCCATTGTTTAATAGTCCCCCAGCAGAAAGCATATCCTGTGATAACACTCCCTTTTGTTGGGGGGTAATTGGATTGAACCTCATGGGGGTGAGGAGTGGATTGTTGGCTGTGCGGTTTTCTTTCTGTGTTGTACTGTAGTGTTATGAGGCAGGAGTTAGTGAAGTGTGAGTAGTCTCTCACTGACCCGCACTCCTCACTCCACTGTTCTCTGACAGCGCTTTAAAACTACACCACACTGGCTTTCATGTCACAGGATTAGTCCCAATTGCAATTTCCAGGCGTGTGTGTGTGCGTGTGCCTACATGTGTGACAAACGGGGGAGTGAATACAATACCAGTGGTAAGACTTTATCCTCGACCCCTTCCCTCCTCTCTCTTTCAGCCATGTTTGACAGGGAAAATAAAGGCGGCGTGAACTTCAACGAGTTCGCCGGTGTGTGGAAGTACATCACAGACTGGCAGAACATCTTCAGGACCTACGACAGGGACAACTCCGGCTTCATTGATAAGAACGAGCTCAAACAGGCACTGACTGGATTTGGTGAGCAGCAAAGCATGATTTGATACATGAGTTTGTACATTGTGGTGGAGGGCTCTGTTGACTCTCTCTAGGATCATCTTTTTCTTGAGTTGAAAGGTCAGATTTAATCTTTTTCAGTAGGTCTGCATGTGGATATACTCATGTAGCACATAGTTTCAGTTTCACATTCATCCTTGTAAAATCAAACCAAATGTAAAATACTCATTCAGTGCATAGTAGCACTAATGGTTCATAAAGAGCCAACATTATTTAACAATATTTTAGTGATTTAGTGATTTTTTTTTTTAAATAAAAAAATATATTATTTTTATTGTAAAGAACTAGAATTTCCAGTTGATGTATTGCAACATATTGATACTGACAGAAGAGGAGAAAGCATAAACATATCAGCAGTGTATTACAATATATTATAATTTTTGAATAAACTGTTGGATTCACTATGACAGGGTGCTGTAGCAGTGTATTAGCTTTGAGTGAACCATGGTTGCCTTTTTTGCACTGAAGGAGGGTTGTGGATTTGTTTCCCACTAATTAGAGCAACTGTGAATGAAAGCTGCAGATTTGTGTGCCCAAAAATATAACAGAATTTAAATCTCCTCATGTGCTACATAAGTGGAAAGTAAACTACTATTCAGGCTGTGTTTGAGGTGCATGCTTTCTACATTTCTTTAAGGATCAATCAATGAAAAAAATACTTTACCATTCACGTGCATATACATGGACAGGCTTCTTCGTAATGTGAGTTTTTGTCTCTCTGAGCACTGTGAGGAGCCACTGAGGTCATGTTTGATGTCTCAAGGGTGTGTAGGGTTTAAAACCCTGGATTCAAAGTCCAGCGTGTTGCTGATGTTCTTTTTGCTGTGTGCAGGCTATCGTCTATCAGATCAGTTCTACTGCACGCTGATAGAGAAGTTCGACCGCCAGAGGAAGGGACAGGTAGCCTTTGATGACTTCATCCAGTGCTGTATTGTACTACAGGTAACAGACAAACTGTATGCAATATGATTTATTCTGTTCTATGAATGAGCATACATCACCAGATGTATGCACATACTGTAAATGAGTGCAGGATGTCCTTTGGTCACATGACAAGGCTACTCTTGTATTCATAAGATTCAAAGAGAGTTTTTAATTATACACATTTGAAAAATACATCACAGTCCTCCCTTTTAGATTATTAATCATCTAGGGAAGCTCCACTTGAGGCTGTTTGTTCCTTTCCACTAATTTCACACATGCAATTATAATGGAAGCAGTCATGTGTAACTGCAACCCTTTATTAATAGCTGGAGCATCTCTCCAGGTACAGTAGGGCAATAATGTAACAGTAGTGTTTCAGGTACCCTGCTTTGGTATTAACTGTAGCTTCAGTGTTCATTTTTTCTTTGCAGTTTTTATCTGTGACATAATACTCAAA
>JANJYP010090114.1:0-12498 GCA_024605115.1 Rastrelliger brachysoma | reverse complement strand
TTAAAAAAAAAAAAAAAAAAAAAAAAAAACATTTTCAGTGCACTGTGCCAGTCAAAAGTTTAGACACACTTTCTTATTCCCTTGAAATAAACTTTTTATAGGTAATGTATGTGCATAATGTCTTCTTAAAGTATAAATACGGCAACTTTCCTTACAGGGAAGTAATAACAGGTAATATTTACAAACATGGTAATAATAACTGGACACACTGATATAAAATCAGTAAGAAATACAGAATAACATTTCAGTGTGCTACAACTAGAGTCCTATGTTGGAGCACTGTATCCAGGTCTCCTTCAGTGATGCATCCATACACACCTCCACCACCAGCAAAGACAAAGCGTAGAGTGGAGTGCCACAATCTGTGGAAACACTGAATTGAAAAACGTTGGTTTCGCTCCAGGCAAATAAAATTTATCATTCCAGACACAAGGTAGACATTTGTGTGATCATGAAAATACCTTTGAAGATGCAACCCACTGCTGGAGAAAGAGTAAAAGATAACATTTTGAATTTTCCCCTCTGGTTTGGTTTGGGAAATGCTATGTGGCAGAATCAGGTACAGAGTTCTGAAGATCCAAATTGGTCTAATGTCAGGGCAGAAATAGATGTGGCATGCTTTACCTTTTTGTAGGTGTGAAATCTTACCTGTAAAAGCATGAGTTCTCCTCATGTCACACATACAAAAGAAGATTTGCGAAAGAAAATGCCAAACACATGGAAGGCTATTTTGAACTCCTCTATCTGTGATAAAAGTGGTCTGTCCTAGATTAAAGGTGTTTACTGGACTAAGTGGACTTAAGGCTTTCTAATGATTCTCTTCTCTCTTCATTTACACCCCTAAAATACACTTTATAGTCTTTATTACCTTATTAGTGAGATGTCTGATGTCCTGTTGAGACAGAAGCCTCATTCAGCTCAATTCCAGTGTTCTTTGGGTAACACTATTTATAGATGTGATGTGTTTTAAAAGGATATTCAAAGAACATTAAATGGCATTTGTTTTTGTCAGTGTGTATTCATATAGCTTTGTTAATTGTTTTTTGTAAGATCTATATATAAACGAGTGTAATTAGTATTTGAAAAAAAAAAAGAACTTTCAGATTAAACTCACACTGAGCCGGTGTTAGTAGTCCTCCCTGTAGAGAAAATCAAGAACATTTCATTTTGGTCCCTGGAGTGTCCAAACAATGGATTCACCATTTGAAGCCTGGCCTTTCATAAAGTTCTGCAGTTATTGCTACTCTCAGCAATTAGATTACAAACATATTTCTCCAGGAGCCTGAAGTGCAACATAAAATTGTCAGTAATTCCTTCATGCACAAATGAAAAACAAGTTTACTACTTCATTTACAGTGTGTTCACCACTGACAGCTGTGACATTATGTTTTTGGCCGGATTAAAGAGGCTTGATATCATCTAGTGCTGCCAAGAAAAATGTGTTACGCAGTAAAACATAGACAATTAAAAATCCAAATTACTGGCGGCTGAGAAGTTTATTTCATGACTATTTGAGTGGTGTGGGGTACCTGTCACATGCTGAAAGTCAAACTCAGATGACAAATGACTAAAGAGGAAATCTACAACTTCGGATATAGATTTCTTCCTTCCAACAGGTAGCTGTAATGACACAAACACCTGTGTTTGTGAAATTATTTCCCCAAATTTCACACCCTTAGCGTGTCTGCACTCAGCCTTACACCATGCTGTGCTTCTGCTCTACACTCTTTTAAACACCTGTGTGTCTTTTGTGTACAGTATCTAGCAGTTTTGCCTTTTAACTTTCTGAAATTTGCAAATCTCCTTCCTTTCATGAAGCCTCCTGTAGAAGAAGAATGGTGTAACTGTGGCTCTCAAACTGCACCGCTGTGCTGTAAAACTATAAAACTAATGCTGAATTGATCTGCGTCATGTGGGAATAATAAAGAGTGCCATCAAAATTCACATAGTTAAGGTTTCAAACAGTAAATTCTTATGTAATTATTGATTGCATTCAATTAAAACTGATGTCAAGACAGTTTGACAAAGATTAGCTTAGTCTAAGGCTCAATAATAATGTAATGGCAGAAATTATGAGCGTAAAAACTGAGGCAGATGACACTAACTTGTTAATTTAAACCTCTCACTCCAAGATAAAGTATTCAAAGAGGGAACTCAGTGAATAACTGAAGCAGAAAACTTCCTTCTTAAAATCTGCATCAATCAATTTTAAAGCACAAAACCACACTCACAAAACACCTGCAATAACAGAGGAGTTTAAAACTTTGTGCTACTAACTTTGGATAAGGTGTCAAACACTCTTGAGGATTTAAAGACTCTTCCATTGTCCAGCGAAAAAATCACTGAACGTATCTAGTATTTCACTTCAAATGACTCGGAAGAACAAATCAATGACAAACTAAAAGACAGATGCTCCTTGTTAGAATTACAGTGTGTGTGACAGTTCTCTAATGAAGCTGATCAATGACAGTCCTGTTGGTGGTGGAGATATGCATGAAGATAGGTCTGTGTCTGAGTGCATTTATTGAAAGATCAGAACTTCTTTACTTTGATGGTGAAACTGTGATATTTGTGGAAAACCTTGGTTCCAGTGGCATTTTTTTTAAACTAAGGTGAATTATGATACAGTATAACCACATTACCAAATTTGAATAGAAATCTATGGAAAAACTGTTTTATTACTTGTGATGAATAAACTAAAAAGAAAGGAGAGAAAAGAGAAGAAAAGTGATTAATGCCTGATGAAGTCTACCTGAAAAAAAAATGCAACATTTATAATCCCAGCCACTAATTAACAGTAAATTGTTTTCATATTAAAAGACAACAAAGAACATCATTTTTATTTTAGTAATCAAAATCATATTATTCTGAATGGCAGTGATGAAATAAGTAATGAAAGAAACTTTGCACCATTTTAATGTAGCTATTATTGTTGTTTACTGCCATAAACTATCCTTCTGTTGTTTGAAATCAGAGTGGAAATGAAAAGCCTGGAAAAGCAAAATGATCCTATGACTAACCAAAATTTCTCTTGCTTTTAGCTTTCAGTCTTGACATTATTATACAGTCACCAATTATGTCCATGTCAGTATCCTGTAGGAATGATGACGTTTCTGTTTTTTCAGTGGTAAGTCTGTTGGCAGTTTCTCATCTGATCCTCTGAATTTAACCTTTTTCTGGACCAGGTGAGCAGTTTAAGGTGGGTTACCATGGTGATCAACCTCTATTACAAGTGAGCCAGCTTTGTGATACAAGAAAACCTGAGCGAAGCCCAAAGATTCATCATACATGACTTCTAAGCCTAAGGTTTACACCCCAGACACAAAGTTAAGTCTGGCCTGCTGTGGACAGGGAGGACACACCCACAGGCCCTTTGCCACATTACCACATCCTGCCTGTGCTAGACAGGGTTTTCTGCTGTTGTTCCATTCAAAACAAAGATCTAAGCTCAACATTAAACATGACTGAGAGTGGCAATATCAAGCCTGCAAGCCTGTTTTTGCAGAAGAAACTCAGTGCAGCTTCTGATGACGGACAGGACTGATGTTTTTCAGAGGGACTATACTTTCATCTGACTTGCAAACTGTCAGCAGTTGTTCTTTTTTCCTGTGATTGTTGTTGTTTTAGCTTTGTATTTTTCAAAAAGCATATAGACATGGAGCAATATAATGACAAGAGAAAAATGTTGACGTGAGCAAAGGTTTACTTGTATTTCACTTCTACACAACAGAAACTGATGTAAACCAGAAAGGAAACATGAAGTTCATGGACTTGATGAGAAAAATGAAATGAAATCACACTCAGTTTCACTCATTCTGATACCGATGTCCCTATTATTAATGGTTGATTAAAGTTAAGTTTATTTTTTTCTGTTATCAAAGGGAGACATTACAGAGAAACCTTGGATACTCATCTTTTGTTGGCCAACCTTTCATGCTCCACATGCAACCTTTTCTCCTTTATGTGGCACAGCTTTAGTGTGCAAGCAGGTCAGTGTGTTTGAATACATTCAGAAAAAATAGATCTCCATTTCAAACACCATCTCCAGGTATGGTAGATTCAGAGCACATCAGCTGTGACCAGAATGTTTTCCAGGGCCAATATCACCCTTTAGTCGAGTGTGATGAGAGAAGATTGGATGCACTGCTTTCCTCTTCATAAGAGTCACTAGTGGTTGTGAAAGTTATTTGGCAGTCATCTAAACATCCGGAGTATGACTAGTAAACATGAACAACTGGATCATTTACTCTGCAGTTCCAACATTGACTTTTCAGGTGTGACAGAAACTTGGTTAACTCATTCCTCCCCAGAGGAGACATTTTTCAAACAGACAGGGATCAAAGGAGGGGTGGGAGAGCTTCACTGTATGTCAAAAGCACTTTAAGATATAATCAAAATGAATGAATGAATGAACAGGAGATGTGAGGTTGAATGTGTTGGCATGGAGACCTCGTTTTCTGCTGAAATGTCCTTCACTTAAATTTATTTGAAGTGAAAACCTTAATTTCATTGGAATGAAAAGAGGGAACGAAAATTCTTGAAGAGATCACTGCCTTAATTGTGTGGAAAGATTCCTGCTGTGCACTCCTACATGTATACTTGCTCCTCTTTGCCAGACAGTCTCTTAAGAGGTTAGTCATGTCTGTGAAATACTGTATGTAAAGAAACACTTTCATATACAGCGAGCTGTACAAAGCAGTGCAAATTCTCAGCTGTTTTTGTTGTCAAATTAATTACAGGATAGTTTCTGACCATTGGTGACACTGTGTAGCTGTTCTTTGATTAGAAGTTCCTTTACACTTTTTATCTCATGTTCAACATGAAGCATAAAACGCAAGGGGTTGCTGTGAGTCACAGTGCAGCCTATTATAGGGCACGATAACACGTTAGGTTACTATTTGATGATGATGCACCATAAAAGGTAACTATGTTCCAGTATAAGAGAATAATAAGAAGACAATTTATTGTAAGCCATACATGTCAATCTCAAGGCACTGAAATCCTATTTTCCCATCCAGCAGATCACTGATTACTTCAGTCTTACACAACTGATAGGATAAAAGCTTCACAAAAACAATGTTCTCAAAACAATGTTCTTCAAATTCACTTAAAGCTATATTCATTATAACAAAGTCCCAAAGGCTTAACAGCAAAACCTTATTGCAGCTGTACAAGAAATTTAAGTGTGTACGTAACGAGCTGCTATGACTCTTTTCCTGCAACAATTAATGAAGTGATAGCATCCTTCACTGGAATCAGGAGCCAAAATAAAAGCAAGGGGTACACTCTGCCATGAATGAATGTAGGATGTAAGAAATTGATGAGAGATAGACCAAATGCTAAAAAAAAAAAATCTTTGAAGTGTGGTCTCAATACACATGGACAAAAGAAAATCACCATCATCTTTTTAATTATGTCCATGATGTGATCCAGAAAATAGGAATAAAAATAATAAATAACAGAACAAAAGTGGCCAATTTTAGTCAATGCACTGAAAGCTCTGAACTCTGAAGCTAAGGATGCCTACAGGCTTTACAACAACTTCCTGGAATTATGCCTGAATATACCTCTTAATCTGTGATTCAAGCAAACAATCTTTAAATCTGAGTGAAAAAACAAACAAGTCTAACTATCAGCCAGTCGGTTTCCTCCCAGTAACATGTAAAATGGCAGAGAAGAAGAAATGGGTAGCACTGCTATTGAGTAAACAAGTAAATAAAGGCTACACCACATGCAGTTTGGATTCTGTGCTCATAGAAATAACCAAACTGTATTTTTAGAAAATGTAAATTGCATACCTCTGTCATCTTGGAAATTTCAGAGCTGTAAAATTGTAAATGCTGCTTGTATGAACATGTATAAGGCTTTGCATGGGTTTGCCACACTTCTTTAAAATAAGCTCATTAAACATAGGGCTGATAGTGGTAATAACCAGGAAAATGATAAGAAAGGATTTTGGTGCTATATAGATGTACAACGGTCAGTAAAAAGGGAAATACTGAAATGACCTATCACTTGCAATAAGAGAGTGCTCCACATATCCAACCTTTAGGACTCTTTTCAAGCAATGGCTTGAAACTCAGAAGCAGATCAGACATGTGTATAATATATTTTGTCTTTTTGAAGTTGTGCATTTGTATGTTTGAATTTGCATATTGTTACTTATATTGTTTCTCTTTTTTTTGATGCCTGCCTAAGGGCGATGGCAGTAAATTAGCATTCTTGTTAACTCTGCCCTGTTTACATCTTGTGTTTTATACTGCTGTTCATTAATGTGCTCTGTCCCTAAGAAATATATAAATAAAAAATAAAAAATCTGTCTCCAGTGTTAATGGCAGGCCTTCCAGATATTAGCTTTGTTTTTGACTGTTCCAAGTTGCTGCAAGGTATTTTATTATATTTTGTGCAAATCTTTGTTCAGTCTCATAAAAGCTTTATAATATTTGTGCAACAGGTTACCATTACCCATCATCTGTTGCTGTGTAAGAAGAACTCTATGCCTATTTGTGGTGATTCTGCTGAAACCTTAGTTTTAGAGTGAGCTCGAATGCTGATCTCTTGGGGCGCACCAAGTCTGCTTTAATTGTGTGGAAAGATTCCTGCTGTGCACTCCTACATGTATACTTGTTCCTCTTTGCTAGTCAGTCTCTTAAGAGGTTAGTCATGTCTGTGAAATAGTGTATGTAAAGAGGAACTTAAATATGTATGCAGCAAGCTGTACAAAGCAGTGCAAATTCTCAACTGATTTTGCCGTCAAATTAATTACAGGACATCCTTTGGAGTTTCTGACCATTGGTGACACTGTAAAGCAGTGATTAGAGGATCCTTTACACTTTTCATCTCATGTTCATCCAACATGAAACATTACGTAAAACGCAAGGGGCTGCTGTGAGTCATAGTACAGCCTGTTATAGCACACAATAATACATGTTGGGTTATTATTTGGTGATGATAATGCACCGTAAAAGGTAACTATGTTCCAGTAAAGAAGGATAATAACAAGGCAATTCATTGTGAGGTATACATGTCAATCTCAAGGCCCCGAAAACCTATTTTCCCATCCAGCTCCTTACTGTGAATGATGGACACACAATATTCTGTTAAATCATGTTTGTTATGCAACGTGATTTCTGATTTTGTGTTTTTGTCTGTGTTCTTTTCACTGGTTTGAAGTGGGTCAGTTAGAAATGTGGGATGTCAAATTTTTCCATGTGCCAATCAGTATTTTGAAACCTTTAAATAAAAATGTGATGATCACTGTGGAGCTGTTTGCTTATGTTGCAAAGCCAGAGTTTCACATCTTCTAAAATAATATCGAATTATGTTTTTTTGTTTTAGTTTTTACTGTTAAATTACTGTTAAAGTATTTGTCTTTAACTGTATTCACTGTTAAATGCAAATACTTATACTCAGGAGTTTAAAATTTGAATTCTGTTCTGTACTGTACTGAAGCGCCTTTGTGGCTTTGGGGTTTGGGTACTTTGTTGCATGCTCTCTCCATCATTTTCTTTAATCTCACTACTATCACTATTTAATACATATAAAATAATAAAGCATACAACCCCCAGATTAATAATGCAAGCAAAAGTGAATTAATATTCTTCCAGGTTCTGTGCCCTAATTTAACTAATTTCAAATTTGGGACCTAAATGTACTGATGTGACTTCTCCAATTACAAAAAGCAAACACCATATTTAAAATGCAAAGACTGAAAAATCTAATTTTTTTTTAACTCAAAGTCATAAAACTGTAGAGTATTATTGAATTCAGTTTATAGACCTAATTGGTTCAAAGATACAAGCATGGCACAGAATACCACTGAGCATGATGAGGTCAGAAAATATTTACCTTCCATTGACATTAATATCTATTCAAATGAAGTTTAGATTTCAATATGTTGTTGAGTGGTTAAGTTGATTTGAAAGCTTTAATTTCACACGTCATACATGCCACCTTCTATTTAGACTGTTTTACTAAGAGATGCTCTGATGCAATGCACTGTAGTTCACAGTCATTGCGTGATATGTAAATAGTTTCAGATTAAAGATGAAGAAATCTGGACAGGTCTGAATAGCAATTATCCATTTCATATCTGTACAAAACTACATCACAATGACAGGAAAGCAAAGAAACCCACAGTTTTCCTGACAATATGCCTGGTGAGAGCCTTTACATTGACAGAGGTCATTCTGCTCAATAGGCCATTACGGGCCTTGTGACTAGATCATTTTAATCGCTCACAGTGTCAACACTGGGTCACTGGCCGCACACTGTTGTGTCAGTGTAGTGCAGTGGAGTGTGGATCTCATACATTTTAGATCAAAGGATGAAAACTGAGAGAGTGCAGGTGGTGAATAAAATAATATAAACACTCTTTACCTGGTGTTTTTTTTTCACACTTTTACATCAGTGCCAAGACAGCTTAATGGATTGATGTGCTGCAACTTGGATAATATAATCAATTGATATATCACATGAATAAAAGCCGAGCTATTCTACTGAGAAGTAATAAATTCAGAGAAGTATTTAGCTCCCACGTCATTACGTTTTTGATTATACAGTAAAAGCATAGTTGGGGGCAATTATGCTGCTGGAGCATCAGAGGCATTTAAAACTAATCACTACTTTAATGTGCCTTAAAGCATGTAGTCATTGCTTAGACTCCACATGAATTAAGCAGTGAGTACAAAACCCTCCCCTCTGCGATGATGGTTTTAGTTGGTTTGTCAAACCAAGTCACACCTTATTTAATAAGAATTTGCAACAAAACAGGCCTGTAACATAATGAGATTCATATAAAATTAAAAGTATTGTGTTATCAAAACTGAAAGCTCTTATGCGTGGATAGTGGATGTAATTAGAGTATTTAAGTATGAAAACAATTCATATTTATGTTCACACATTCGCTGTTCAGTGCAATTAATCTTTAACACTGACTATACTGAATCAACATAGTCATTGACTGCATCTGTGGAGTGGAGTGTGGAGTGAAGCCCCCCCTTCCTCTCACAAGTTGACAATTGTGAGAGAAATGTGGTCAAATCTAGGAGAAAAACAGATTTTTTTTTCCCGAATAAGTCCATGGCACACAAAAACCAAAGCAATGGAGTCAAAATGAAAAATAAGTTTGTCTGACTTTTCTGCATTTTC
The DNA here is from genome assembly GCA_024605115.1 of Rastrelliger brachysoma. Taxonomy (NCBI): domain Eukaryota; kingdom Metazoa; phylum Chordata; class Actinopteri; order Scombriformes; family Scombridae; genus Rastrelliger; species Rastrelliger brachysoma. The sequence goes on along the minus strand of JANJYP010090114.1, from coordinate 3,348 downwards.
AAGACATATGAGCCACAATCAGCTCATGAATAATTGCCTTTCCTCAGACATACTTTTCCCATTTGCATTCAACACACAGTAGAATGCCTCAAACTGATATTGTGTAGTTTGACACATACTGTGACCATAATTTTATTATAGGCATCATGCACAATGTGACATGCAAAATAAACTTACACAAACGTTGTTATTACACAGTCTGAAGGCACCTTAAAGCAAAACATCATGGTGGTTAAGATGCACAGCACGTGACTGGAACGTTGGCAGATAGTTGTTGCATGTCATTCCCCTCTCTTTACTCCTATTTCTTGTCTCTCTTCATTTTCATAACATAGCATTATGAATCTCTCAGTCTTGCTTACTGATACGTATACTGAAGTGCATTTGAACCTGTGAAGAAATCAGTGAGCACAGAAGTGCATGCACTACAAAGTCAGTGACGATGAAGCTTTGAACTAAACTGAACCAAATGTCTTGAATCAGAAAAGTGCAATTTGTTGCCTCTACAAACTGGAGAAAGCTGGTAAAGTCAACAGTATGCGCCACTTTCAGCCCATTCATCCCTGTGTCCTTGGGTTGGATTTGTGAAGTGAGGGATAAATCTCACACATTCTGGATTTAATTTGTCTGTAACAGCTGTGCAACATGCAATGTCCTTGTGTGAAAAAAGGAATTTATGATTTTTGCTAAATACACTCAATACCCTCTTGCACGCCTTTAACTATAATAATCATGGCCAAATGTTCAAGGACATAAAAGTTTAGTAACATTAAGAATTACAAATACAATATGCATACTGCAGATGCTCAACACCATCTTGGTGTCCTGTTATATTGCATGTTAATAGGAGAAAGGACCACCAATGATTGATTTGACTCTCTAGAAATCCCTTCATTTTGCAACATGGCCATGAATGTGCAAATAATCAAGATGTGTTGCATGTTTGTTTGTGTTTTTTCCAGTAAAATTACAATATCCTAACAGAAATAAAGTCAACTGATGAGACATTTTTGCATTGTATGGGCATATTAAAACAATTCTGTTGGTCCTTGTGTGAGTAACTTTGAGGAAAATATATTTCTTTATTTTAGAGTACACAACAGAATTGAAAGAAGAAACAAAGAAAGCCAGATGAGAAAGGTATAGCTTTTTAATTAGACAGCTTTATTAGACAGTTATGAGACAGGAAATCATGAGAGAGAGGGGTGTGTGTGACATGCAGCAAAGGACCTCCAGCCAGGATTCAAACCAAGGTCAGCTGTGTATGTGGTATGTGTGCAGTGTAACCACTTCACTACCTGCACACCCCAAGAAAGTATAGCTTTGTTTGTGAAAAGCCAATAATTTGCCTGTGTGCCTAAATTACAATGAGTACATGATACATGGTAACTAAAAAGAGATGCTGTGGCATAAAAACAATGAATAATTATTCAACTTCATAATTCAAGTAGGGAAAATGTTTTACTTATTCTGGCCTATTTAAAATTCAAGTGCTTTGGAAGAAGGCACAGATAAATAGAGACCACAAGGACATGCTTCATAATTTTCATACAGGATTCAGACCATCAAACAGAAGCCATGTTGTATTGTTGACAACATAAAGATGTGCCAAACAGCTGCAGAGCCATGAGAAATGCTGCTACAATGACAATGTGATACCACCATACTGAAATAAGCATGGAATTACAGCATTCATTAATACCAAGTGGTATTCAGCTCAAAAGGTGATGTTAATCCATTAGGATCTGTTAAATGGAATACTTCTGATGTAGAAACTTGTGAGCACAAGCATTTCACACATGGAAATGTTGTTAACCATATTTGAGAAGTGACAATGGCAAGGTTCAGTTGATTCAAATAAATTGTTTACAGCATTTTTTTCTCTCCACTTCTCACCCTAAGAGATGCTTATTTGTTCAAAGGCAAAAGTCTTAAGAAGTCAATTCTCCATGTAACAGCTTTTAAATGTCAAATATTAAATGGCAGATTGCCAAGTCAAATGCACTCACAAACAATTAGTAGTCATGTCATACCTGCAACAGTGATGCCTGCAGCAGCCCGTTCTCTCCTGGACTCTGGCTGCTTCAGTCTGCTTTCTCACCCGACTGCCTGCTGCTGTGAAGCTGTGCTGCTGAGCTCTGGCTCAGGTGTTCTAACTGGAAAATTGCTAGTGACTTGATTTGCATAAGTGGTCCTGATAAATTAGGTGCTAAAGTAGAGGAAGCCGCTCTTGTTAAGTTTTTGGGCACAATGGGACAGCTCCAGTGTGCCTGTTAGCCTCTTCCTGCAAGTAGTTATTAAAAAAACACAATGTGCACTGCATCTTTCTGTATTACAAATAGGCTAGCAGGAAGGAATTAAATATTTAGAAGAATGTGACATGGGAATTTTCCACTGATTTTAGCATTGCCTGATGGCTAACCAGCCTACCACATAAAGCAGCAAAGAAGACGCTAAGAAGACTAGCGAACTGTGTCCAAATTCAAATAACAATAGGGATATCACCAAAGGTTGTAATTTCTATTTGTACTTTAGAGACATAACTAATCACTAAATAAAACAACTGCAAAAAGCCTGTTTCAACCTTGTAATGTAAATATGTTTAACATGCTATTTAACATGTTGGTGTCATGCCTGAAGAGCTACATTAGTCAATGTTAAGTTGCTGCATTGTTCTTACGCTGGGTGCTGTAATCTTGTGTGTGCACCCGCAAACCTTTACAATTTATTACAGTAGTAGCTGGCATGTGGATAAAATGTGAAACATGGCAGGCTACGGCAATGCTGATTGTGTACAGATCATTGCTGATGATTGATTCATCGGTCCATGTTTGCCCTTGAGCCGATTGAGTTGAGAAGAACGAGAAAGCGAGTAGAAAAACAGCGCATGCTGTATTGTAACCACTTTAAAAGTCTAAACAAAGAAATGTCAGGCTACAACTTTTCTGCTTGCTTTCAGTTTTGTGGCAGCACACAGGAAGACCAAGATGGATGTCGCCTACTGGTTTGCATTGGAACCAGTTTGAAGCCCAGAGCTGCAGCTTATTGTTAATGTCATATCTTTTCCATTTAAAGGGCGCTCCAAATAAGGAATGATGGGAGGTGACTTTCACACTAGCAACCTCGAAACTAATGCTGACCCACTGCAAACACCAAGCATTGCGCACAATTGGGCTAACTTTAGCTTATTTGTGGTAACATCTACCTGACCTAAGTGACAAGTAAATACTGTTTACATATCAAAACACTCCACAGAATAGTGCACACAGCCAGTATTCAGAACCTGTGTCTTTAAACAGCCTGTTTACACTTCTTTAAAGTTCTGATATTGATATAGTTTTGATCCCA
>JANJYP010090103.1:0-11008 GCA_024605115.1 Rastrelliger brachysoma | reverse complement strand
ACACACACACACACACACACACACACACACACTGCTGGCATGGCAGACTGGTTTCTAATCGGTGAATCAGCATATCAGCCAAGAAATGTCAGATTATGTTATAATCCTGTGTTTTAGTGCCTTTAACTCTGTACAAACACCATATACAGTATGTCTGTCATTTTTATATCTACCTGACTACCCTGAAAATAAAGGCAACACAGATGCTCATAATATGTGCACATACACATGCAACAAACACACTCTTGTGCATACCCACGGGGGAGCAAAGAATTTGGGGTCATGAGGTGACAGAGCTGTGCAGAAAGGAAGAGATCAATCTGTGCTATGACTGAATTCTGAAACTCACTGAAGTGTAACTGTGTGTGCCTCTAAAAAAGCAGCTACAACAACTGAAGGCCAATTAAATTTATATAATTAACTTATTTGATGACCAGAAGCTGCTTAATAAGCTCTCTGTGTCTCTGAAAATGTCCCACATAAAAGTGTGAATTTGTTATGATATATTAATTGAATGTTTAGTGTTTTGGGGTTTGAACAGCAACACAAAGAGTTGGACCTGATGTAGAGGAATTTGTTCTGTGCCTTCACAAATCCAAATTATTATTTTAAATCTCACAAGCACAATTCCTTCTTTCTTAATTTATGCATTTTGTGTTTTGGTTTGCCGCTTGTACTTCCCTTCTTACATGCAAGCTGCTCAGGATTTGCATTCATGAGTTACAGGGAGGAAACAAAAAAGTACAGCTGGGCATTGTGTTAAGCAGTAAATGGTTGTCATGATCTGCTCTTCTATACCCCTACTCCACTCTTCCAGTCTCCACTTTGCCACACCCCTGCTGTACTCTACTTGCCAGCCACATCCACCTCATCAGCCGACTCAACTCACCTGGACTCTCAGCTGCTTCTTGTTGTTAATCATGTCAGTATATATACTCCTGTTTCTCCTGCAGTCTTTGCTACATTGTTGTCTTTGTTATTGCTCCCATGCATGATTCTTCAGTTCTGGTTGTTCCTGTTGTCCTGCCTTTCTTTACTCTGCTTAGCTCTGACCTGCCTCTGCTCTGGACTATGAACTGTCCTTTGTTCTGCATCAGTTTTTTGTTCTTTGTTTGCCTGAATGCCCATTGCTCCAGTACTTTGAGTTTCTGTTATGAGTTTTCATTGGTCTTGATTTTTGTTATTGTCTCTTTAGTTGTCATTTGTTCCTTTCTACACCTCCTGCCATCTTATTAAAGTCACTATCTCATCTATCTGTGGTGAGTTGTGTTGCATTTGGGTCCTGCTATTTGCCCTCTGTGAGAATGGCATACCTTTGCAAGGAGTTAAAACATCTTCATTGTAAAACCTTCCATAGTCTATCGACATCCAAGCTGAGACAGTGGCAGAGCCGCATCTGTAACTCTAGAAGACATTCTTTCCAATAAACCTATTACAGGAGCTCCTTATGGTGTAGAGGAGGCCAGCAGTTGGTTAAGATGTCTCTCAGATTCAGAGAATGCACAGGCAAAAATGATGCCAATCTCCACACCAGGGGATGTATTAAATGACGGGTCTAATTTAATATTGAGATACTGAGAGACCTGCTAAGGCACTTCCTGTGTGTAAAGGCCATCCAGGAATGGAGTAGTTAGGAATTGCTGAGTAGGGAGTTTGGGATACATTAGAGAGGAGAGGAAATTATTTCATAATTCATGTTTACAGTGCAAAGCGAAGGATGCACACAGTCTAATTATACAAAGTCCGTCTAATGGTATGTTTACTGCATAGGCACATCTTACCTTAATAGTGTTCCTAAAGTATCATATCTATCATAATATGTTTACTGACCGTGACATCAGATCACATTACACCCAAGTTTCCTTGTAGGGATGAGCAAAGTTTACAACAACATGTGTTCCAAGAGACAGAAAACATGTAGACCTGTTGCAGTATGTTAACATATGTACTTTACACTAAGTGCCCATCCCCATTCACACTGTCATGGGTACATTGTCATATTCAAATACATGAAGCACCTACACTAAATCCATAGATACAGCCAGACATTTCAGGCTAGCTTTGTAATTGCATTTAAGCCTGTGGCATTGTGTCTTCTGAGGACAGAGCATTTCTAGTAATTTCAAATGTTTGGTGCTTGTAAAGAGATTATTCATCCACATACACATGCGCACACACACACACACACACACGCGCGCGCACGCACGCACGCACGCACGCACGCACGCACGCACGCACACACACACACACACACACACACACACACACCTTTAAAACCTTATCTAAGGCTAGTTTTTACTATGATCATTACACACAGAAAGCCCTTACACAATCAAAACTAATAGTAAAAGCTGATAAAAACTGCCTTTGGGTACCACACACACACACACGCACGCACGCACGCACGCACGCACGCACGCACGCACGCACGCACGCACGCACGCACACACACACACACACACACACACACACACACACACACACACACACACACATCATTTAATCTCAGGTGCCTCAGGGAGTCTGAGGGAAATGGTGAGGCAGAACATAATTCCTGAACATGAACAACAAGAAATGGGATTTGTGTCGGACTCTCAGCCCCCCAGAGAGAAGAAGAGGGGAAACGAACGACAACAGCATGAAGGATAAACGAAGAGACAATGGAAAAGCTCAGCTCGACAGTCTTATCCTGATTCAATTGGAAAAAACAAACAAAAAAGGACAATCAAAGTCATTAATTACAAATCTAGAGACAAACAGTCATGAGGGCTAATCCTGGACAGGCAGAAGAATTAGAAGCTAAAGGGGACTAATAGAATTAATGTGTGGTGGGTTATTGGTGGGAGCCATTTTGAAGCGTCCAGTTGTTGCTTGGCCCTGTCGTTTGTGAATGGAGAGGTTTGTCAGACCAAGCCAAGTATTGAGACTGTGCCATGGCTGGGACAGCAGAGGTAAAGACTCCCACAGAGGATACAGAGAAAACACTCTCTCCTCATATAATGGACTGGAAAATTCCTAACTTTAGCCTAGAGTTTTCATCCATGAAATGTTCACATAAATGTATGTTTTACTACTCCAATGCTGATTGATATAACACAATAGTGATTCATACTGGGTTCACATGAAAAGCTTTCAGATTTATTGTTCTTAACACCTGGAAGTGGGGAACTCTTTCCAAGGAAAAAAAAAATCCTCTGGCTCATGAAGTGATATAGCACATGTTTCTTCTCCTGGAGTAGCAAAAGTGGTTTGAAATGCACAAAAGAAGAACTACTATAAGTAGTGAAAACCACTACAGCTGAACAAAGAAAAGAGTGCCACCTAAGGAAACGGCCCACACAATGTGACTGACATGCAATCTCTGGGGGAAAAAAAAACAGCAGTGACCACATAGTGCACAACATGTTGCCAAATTCCCCTAAATAATAATGAAAAACAAAGACTTAGGCGACCGCCAGTTTAAGTGAATAAAGTTACATATTTTGTCGCTGCTAAAACTGGAGCAAACACTGGCTGAGAGCCCTATCTTTGGATCTTTTGATGCTTTAGAAAAAATCAACCCATGACAGCAATTTCACAGAAATCATCTGAGTTTTACAGCTTTGTTGATGGGACAGTGATTAAAGATGGGAATAATGAGATGTAACGCAAACACGTCACACTGTGGAGATGTGGTGAGGAGAGTGCAAAGCCAAAGCTGTGAAAAATTAAAATGAATAATTAATTAAATAAGCAAATAGCTTTTGAGGAGGACCTTGGACAGTGAGGGCCATGGGCGAATGGCTGCAAACAGCAGCAAATCCTCTGGCAGAGAGAAAGAAGTGATGTGGAAGTCCTGCAGCCGTGCCACTAAGCCCCCACTGCAGATTAAACTGTATGGTAGTAAGGAGGGGCAGGAGAGGGGGAGACAGATAGAGGGAGAGAAAGAACTGCAGAGGGAAAATAAGGCTTTGTGGTCTGGCACCAGTTTGCTATATCAAACCATCATGCATGCCATGGGGATAAAGGACAAGGGAGAAAGGAGCACAGCATGGGTGAAAAAGAGACAGCAAGAAGGCAACAACTGAAGTATAGGAAGACAGAGACAATAAATGTGAGGCAACTGAGGGGTGACTGTAGGGTGGTGAGGAATGAACAGAGGAGTGGAACATGTTTGGCTCAGATTGTGTGTCTGTCTGTTGGAAAATGGAATTGTTGTGGTTGTGCCTGGCTCCTTCAGAGTGTCTCCCTTTGATTGGAACATGAGGCGGGGTGGGGGGCTGCGAGGGGATCGCCCCAACCACAAACTTTCAATATGTCTGCCATTGTCTCTGTTTTTCTCTCTATCTATCTAGATCTACCTCTTAGAATTTCCCTTCCCTCTATTTTTGTCTGTTCCTCATTACATATACCCCTATGTCTTATGCCTCTTCTCTGTAACATCCAACACAAAAACACACCCGGCATACACAGCACATGTGATAAATATGGAAATCTGATGCCAGAGTGCCTCTGTTATGGAATATCAAGCAGAATGCTGCTAAAAACGTCTGTAAGCAAAAAAATGTTTGCTTCTCTGTACTGCCACAACAAGACTTTGATAAAAAAATGGAATAAAGAGGAGGCAACAAAGCAATTTTTATGGAGAAAAGGCAAGACAGAGCAAGAGCATAAGAGGGAGATAGAGGAAGCGAGAGCTACAAACAGAGAGAACAAACCTGCATGAGTGGAGAACAGAAGAAGCGAGGAAAGTCTTAAGTTAAATTTTTAATACCTCACCATATGCTCCTCTCCACAGGTGAAGCCACCTTTCCTATTAATTACCAATTCACAGCCTGTATGTGGGTGTGACTATGTGATGGATGTATGAGAAAAAAAGAAGACAAAAGATGGATGAATTACAAAAAAAGAAGTGGAAGTGACACGAAAAACTAACAATGAGGTGCATAGACACATAGATTAAACAGAGAAAAAACAAATCAAAGAGATGACAGAAATGCATGCTATTGATTATATGTTGCAGGAGTATGGGAAAGTGAGAGTAGGGGTCAATCTTTAGTCAGTCGGAGATAAAGACAGGAAGGTAGACACACAGGTGAACCGACGGACAGATGACAGTGAGGCTGAGACAGAGTGGAAACCGTCCCCTTTAACTGCCAGGTAAATCAATAGCATTGCTGTGCCTCCGCCTCTCCCTCAGATGCTTGTCCACCTCCTCCACTCCTCTCTACTCCACATCCTATCACTTTTGCAAGCACCAACACAGCTGGATGCTAGCTAACTGTAGCTGAAACAGGAGCCTTCTGCCTGCGCATTTTCACCACGAGGCTATCTCTCAAAATAACCTGTCAAAGGCTTCACATATACAATCAGATTCTCGAAAAGTACCCCTACATTTGAAGAATTACATGATCAGGCAAGATTTAAGTTCTGGTTTTAAGACAAAAATGCTTTTTAAACAAAACAAAACAAAGCAAGACAAACCTTTTATGTTGCTATTTGTGATCTTATGTTTCATCTTAGCTGTTTTTTTTTTGTTTATTTTTTAAGCAAGACATGTTGACCCAGGCAGCAATCTGGCTCTGCTGACCTGTTTGTGTCTTCCTTGTTTTAGACTGCTTTGGCCTGGTCTGTGGGACCCAAAGGCGCAGTCACTATAATTACCAACCTGAGTTATAACATCCTTGACCCTAACATCACCTCTCCTAACCTGACCCAACCCTTTAGGGCAATGACACAGACATTTATGATGGATATGCATAGATGTGTAGGCACAGCACTATGCATATGTGCACAGAGAAATGCGCTGACACACATGTAAAATGCAAACATGCACGCACACACGCACGCACACACACACACACACACACACACACACACACACACACACACACACACACACACACACACACACACACACACACACACACACACACACACACACACACACACACACACACAGCTGGCTCTGCAGACACTGGCATCCATCACATCTTGTGAAACTTAATCTCTCTGAAAGGAGGAACAGCTGCAGTGGCACGCATGTACACACATACACACACACATACACATATATATACACACAACATAAACACAGTTGAAGATCAGCTGGGGTAAAGCACTAGTACAAACTGGCATGTGACAAGGCACCTCTGACCTGAGAGTAGCAGGGTCTGACGGTAAAACAGGTTGGTTCACTTGCTCACTGTACCCACACATATCGTCTGTAGAGTTGAGCATAAACCATTCTCATTATGAAAAATGTAAATCACTTCAGCACATATTATTATTAAAATATATGCTTTCACATTAGGTAAGAAAAAGCATCAATCACTTGAAAATTGTGTCATTCATGGCAGGAAACAACTTCTGTATAAAATATGGCTCTTAATACTAAGGTTAACACTGGATATGGATGAAACATTTAGCACTGAAGCTGTTTGCATAAACTACATTGTGATACCTCACTATCTCCCTCTATATAGCCCACTGTAAATGTCTCTCTCTTACTTGAACCTAATTGCTTTAAAAGTACTTGCATAATTGATTTGTAAGGTAGTGAGGTCTGTAATGCTGCCATAGACAGTGTTTGAACAAGACTGCTGAGCACTGTCAGACACTCACAACCATCAGCACATTACAGCACATTACATTCACTGAATTACAGTGGTGGCTTAAAGAGAAATATAAATGTCTCCTACAAGCTGTCAATTACAAACTGCATGCAATCATTACATATCACAGGTGAACAAGGATTTGGGCATGGTGTGCCTCATGTAAGTCTACTAATCAAAATGTCTTACTTTAATAAAACTCTTAATGATACAATGAGAAATGAAATATTAAAACTCATACTTTGTCTAGTTTGACTGGAAACAGGCTGCTGGAGTGAATTATGCAGACAGATACGCACCCATATGGGATAATCCACTGTAGCCTTTAACTCTAACGTGTTCATGCAGTTTTGCATAAATTCGCAGTCAAACCTACTCGAAACAGGTTGAACTGACTGACAACCATTAACAAATCCTATTGCTTTGTGTCCGCTCACCATTAAATCTCCATCCAGTCTGCTCTGTGCATCGGTTCAGTCGTGAGAAAATACCTCTGAGCATGTTTTGAGGGGGAGCACCATACCCCAGCGAAAAGCAAGCGGTTTACAGCCTCCTTAATCTCTCATCAGCATTAAAAACCTCATTTAAAGAGTCGCCCTGTAGCGAGAAGAACTGTGGTAATCTCACAGTGAATTTGACAGGGATGCGATGTGGTAATCACAACAAAACTGTATTATTGCTGTATACCGTGACGCCATGAGGAACAACAAGATCACTGTCAGGTGATATTCATATTATAATGTGAACGTACATCACATCACGAAGCCACTGCAAATAAATAAAACAATTGATTAGTCTAAATTAAGATCAACGTGAACTCACAAATGACTGCCACAGACACGCTCTCTATCCTAAATAGGGGGTGGGGGTTATTATAGAAATATCAAAAGGAATTTCCACCCATTCAAAAGCAAGGCGACCACCTGAAACGCCAATAAATCAACTAACAGTTCATGCTGGGGAGGAAAAGATGAGGTGACAGTCTGATATGTTTGACACCAGAGGACTGATGCACACACAGAGCGGATAAGAACAGATGCGTAATAGTCCACTGTACTGTATGCGCTTTACAGGGGAACCTACGTACATTGTAATAAGAAGTTGATGCTCAGCCGTGCGTGACAACAATAACATAAACTACACATGAAATAAGGAGAGAGGCGCTCACCATATCAGCATCCTAACCGGCGCTGTCGTTGGGAAAAACTCGCAGCCAGACTAGATTCGAGATCTCCGTCCGTCGTCTGCCTGTATTACATCCACCGTGGTTGCAGCCGCTCTGCCCAAATAATCCAGCAGCGCGTCTCTCTCTCTCTCTCTCTCTCTCTCTCTCTCTCTCTCTCTCTCTCTCTCTCTCTCTCTCTCTCTCTCTCTCTCTCTCTCTGTGTCCCCCCCTTTCTCTCGCTCCAATAATTTCCTGCTCGGCGTTTCTATACCACTGTGGGTTAAGATAGCAGCTGAAAAATTCCCGGTGTGGTGGCTGGAGTGAAGTCTGGGGGCGCGTAATCCCAACGACGTTATTTTGGGGAGCCCGATGAGGAGCGAAGTGGAGTCGACAAAAGGCTCCGTTTCCTTTGTCATCACTCCCTCGACCGGTAAGAGGTGAAATCGTCCCAGTGGACGACTGAGTAGAGATGGGTGGATCGATTAAAGGGGCGATATAATGTCAATTTTAAGACATTTAATCACATGCTGAATAATACATTTCATATTTTATGATTTTCGGGGTTAAATCACCAATGCCTTGAATTCAATTGCAGCTTACAAAATATCCTGGCAACAAGTGCAATAAGTAAGACAGGCCACTCCAATTTATTTAAAAAAGTGATTACTGTTTCCGACAGCTATAATGTGAAAACTCAAACTTCACTCTAGATAAAATCTTTGTCGAGTTTTCTCTACAGAGTTTCTCGGGGATAATGTTGGGTTTTGGAGATAAGGAAAGGGGCACAGTCACAGGCGCAACTTATCCGTGCCTGATTGATATGCATGTCTAAGAGTCAGTTTCTGTTAGGCACATAATTTGACGATCCATCAGATTGTGTGACCTGCAGTACTGGAAGAAGTACTCAGACCCTTAACTTCAAAGTATTGATAACACATGCAAAACCTACTTCATTACAAGTAGCAGTCCCGCATTTAAAATACTACTTAAGTAAAAGTATATAAGAATTACTAGCTACATTTACTTAAAGTACTAATATAAAAGTATTCAGGCCTATTTAAAGTATTACTTACTTAGTAAATGCAGGATTTATACTCGCAATAAAATATGTTTTGCATTGTGGAAGAGCCAGACAGATATACCAACCATATTGGCCTATCATAAATCTGAAAAATAATTCCCAAAATTGCATACAGCAATAGTGTATATTAAAGATGAAATATGAGTCAAAATACAATCTTAAATTAAATATTAAATATTGTCTTGCTTCTGAGATGTCATACACATTATAGTCTACAGACTTAAGAAAATATCTTTTTAGATAGGCTAAAATCATCATTATATTAATATGTTTCAATTACACTGTTAATAACTATGTAAAAATGATAATATTAGAGAATATTCTAATATTCTTTAATATTGCAAATCATATTGCAATAAGATATTTTTATTTCAGTATGTTTCTTCAAAAAATATCCACATAACTTGTATTAAGAAAATGTGTTTGGTTTTATGTCATCTATTGTCAGAATTATCTTGAAAGTGGCACATTCCCGTTAGACAGGACATTTAGACCATTTCACAATGTGTAACATATTAAAGAGAAACTTAGGTATCTTACAACGTGAACTCTGCTTTCCCATCTTTTTGTTTCTTAGTGAATATTGAGGACAACAGTTTATGAAACTTGTCCAGTATTGAACTAGATCATTTAAGTCAGCAGCTGTGAAACAACCTCCAAAGTCATTTTGTTTGGCAATTGTGCACAAGTAAGAGCCCCCTTTTTTTTTTTTTACCACAGTGTCTAAACAACATTACGGAAAGGACCATATGGAGGAAAATAACTTTCTTTATCTTTCACTTGATCTAGTCTGTTTGTTATTGTGTCTCACCATGTCTCACTCAAGTAGAAANTTTCTTTATCTTTCACTTGATCTAGTCTGTTTGTTATTGTGTGTCTCACCATGTCTCACTCAAGGAGAAGTCTTTCCTTGTATTCCTGAGATATCATGTTCATGAGAATGGGATGGAAGGACAACCTGAAAACATGATGCCTCCGGCCATGGCTGTCGCCAATGCAGAGGCATAAAAATCCTCCAGATGGGACTGCTCAAAGCGCACAACGTGAGTATGTCAGTATGCATGTGAGTGATTCAGCTTTGTGTATCTGTACATATATCGCAAAAAAGTTTATTTAGGCTTTTGTTAAAATTTAATGCATTATAGTCACCAGGTTTCACATGTTGGCATCATTATATTCTAACAGAGCATCCCAGTGAAAATATCAAATGAATGACTGAATGATAACAGCATGTAGCACAAGACACTGGGGATCATAGAGACTCACATCATAAAAGTTTTAGGTTTTGCTATTAGCTGCTGCAGATATGACGTTTGCATTACTGGATATATCATGTCTAGTGTGTAAAACCTTTTCAGAGTAGCTATTTGCATAATAGACTGGAAGTCAGCAAAATAGGATAAATGGGCAATACATGGGCAACAGAGATACAGATACGTACACAAACATAGACTTATCTAGCTGTGCTGACCTAGGACACCAAACACAATCAGTGGTGCAGCAGATTTCCATCAGCGCAATGTAAATGAGACAGAGGAGCGAAAACGTGCTTTTGTTGCAGAAAACCCCTCAGCTCAGTGGGTACAAGAAAACACAACCTCAGGCTAGGGACACATATCCATAGACACACACACACACGCACGCACAGCTTTCCAGAGGTGTAGGTGTCTATCCAGGATACAGCACACAGCAGAGCGTGCACTCTGCCTCTCAGGCCACGACTCCACCCTGGATCCACAGCTGTAATATTATTACCATAATATCTTCTACCTATAGAAACCTACTGGGTGAAATTGAAACCTAAAAACTTTATGATTTTGAATGTGTTATTTCAAATAGTGGTAACTGGTTAATAACAGTTTTTGTTCCTTCAATCAAGTTTAATAAGGTTTTTTACTTCCAGAATTTCCTTTTCCTGCTAAAGAGAGATATTCAGGCCTACGTAAGGGTGCCCCTTAACTGATTGTTGGATATTAATTCAAAAGTAAGGAGTACTTGGCTTATGGATAGAAATGTAGTGGAGTGAAAAGTACAATTTTTGCCTTTCAAATGTAGTGAAGTAAAAATAACAAGTGCCCCCTAACATGACATACTCGAGTAAAGTGATCCCAGAAAAGTGTACTTATAGTAAGTACAGTAATCAAGTAAATGTACTTCACTACTGTCTGC
>JANJYP010090089.1:0-14607 GCA_024605115.1 Rastrelliger brachysoma | reverse complement strand
ATCTTTTTCATAGTAGAGCTGATTAATTATCGCAAAAATAATAGCTTAGTCTGAATGATTTCGTATTCATAAAATGGCTGTAGTTTGGGGATGACTGGTAATTTCCAAAGAACTTTAGCACTCAACCTGTCTAACTAACTATAATCCATCTATGGCCATTAAAGTCCCTTAAAAAATGATGATTACTTCAGCAATAATTACAGTTCTAGACAAAAACCCAAACAAGGAAATATATGACATCACTTTTCCAACTGAGCCCTACCAATTTTGAACCAGTGAGAGTACCACAGACAAAAGTAGAAAACACACAATTCCTCTCATGAAATAACGAAACCTGTTCAAACTTTGGCAGAAAACTGTGTTNACCAGTGAGAGTACCACAGACAAAAGTAGAAAACACACAATTTCTCTCATGAAATAACGAAACCTGTTCAAACTTTGGCAGAAAACTGTGTGCATGTTGGATCCCATTGCTCAGGGTAAAATAGTGATTGACAATATCTTTTTATAGGACCTTTAAAATGAGATGACATTTCATCTATGCTCTCGATATTAGAATAACTAGAATGCCTGATAGTCTCAAATGACAGAATCAGTATATTGCCCTTAGCTCTTCATGGCAGTAGCATAATCTGTAGGAGTCTCTTTGTATGAGTGATAGGACTAATCTGTTCACATTATCCATGCATGTCAAGGGGATATCCTCCTAGTGTGCATCCAGCTATCAGACAATAGCTTACTATGTACGCCACAGTCCAGGTTGGCATTCAGGCTTATTCAAAGCTAATCAGTGCCAGTCTATGAGCGATTGCCACTGGCACCCACAGCTGGCAAATGCTGACATTTTAGCTTGCATTGCCATACTGTAAATGGAGGAACGGCATAAAAGCCACAGTCAATCAGGTTCGAGGTTAGCCAGCTCTCCTGCAGTCAGGGCCCTAACCAGGCTTCACTGGAAGCACTCGGTCTCTGCAGTCACATTAACTGCTGCTTGTAAATATTATATAAGAGTATGAAGTTGACTAATGAATGCAAGCCCTGTCCAGTTTGCCAGAAGCAGGGGGATGATGACAGCCAAGCTTACAATACGGACATTTAGGAAAGCTGTAATGTATTTGTGTGTGGGTATGTGGGTGAGTTTGGAAGGTGTTCTTGATTTGCAAACTTACAGGCTTATAAAGTGAGTGAAATAAAATTCGTATTTTGCATAAAACCAAATATATAAACCTTTTGCTCTTTGAGTCTCGCTCTTTTAACATCATCCCTAGAATTTCTTCTTATCCATCCATCTAACAGCTCTAGAAGTCACCGCCTGTGAATGAGCGTGTGCCCACATATGTCAACATGTATTAGAGAGACATACAATATTTAAATACCTTTTAACAATGGTAACTTCCCTGTTAAGCTGCTAGGGAGTTGACTGAAAAGCCAAGGTCTCTGTGGGAGCTGACACTGGAGATGTGGAGCCGCTAGAAGCAAAAAGGAATCAGAAAAGCCAAGACTCCTGCCGCTAACTGATAACAACATGAACAAATGGTTCCAGTTATAAGTGCCTCTTGTTTCCCTCTCTACATCTTACATTTGACTATGTGTGGTTTACAAAATGCACAAATTAGAGGACTTTTAGTCGATGGAGCCTATATATACTAAAAAATATATCCACCTGNATGTGTGGTTTACAAAATGCACAAATTAGAGGACTTTTAGTCAATGGAGCCTATATATACTAAAAAATATATCCACCTGTAGCAACTGCAGCTACATTTTTACAGACTTTACCTCATTCTTTAGTCATCTCCTCCCTGTAGGCTACACACAAAGACAGACAAGAGTCAGTCATTTGAATAAAAGAATTAATTTTGCACNCTTTAGTCATCTCCTCCCTGTAGGCTACACACAAAGACAGACTAGAGTCAGTCATTTGAATAAAAGAATTAATTTTGCACCAAGGTAGACGTTCAACCCCAAAAAGATCTGGAGCTAGTGATGAGCGGAATGGTTCAGTTTTTAACCATTTGATACAGCCAAAATAGTGACATCTGCTGGAAAATTAATGGTACTGCTGTATTAAATCTGANCGGAATGGTTCAGTTTTTAACCATTTGATACAGCCAAAATAGCGACATCTGCTGGAAAATTAATGGTATTGCTGTACTAAATCTGTGACCTAGATGAAACAGCTAGATTATAAGTGACCTTACTACCATCTTTATTGTTTGTTCAATAAAGGCTAAGTTATTAAAACAGATAACCTTTAAACTGAGTCTACAGCTCCGCTTTTAGATTCGTTTTTGTGGCAGATAGAAAAGCTCACCCAGTTTTCAAACACCACACATCTCTGATACAAGAATGAAGCCTTGTTTGATGTGGTCACATGATTTTTGATGTGGTGAAGGGAGGCATCGAAACACATTTTTGCAATCGTTTTTGTTTTAAAGGTTTGATACATTGTCGAGTAGTCTGCTTCAAGCATTGCATCACTGACTGGAGCAGAAGCTTGTTATACTAACAGAGATGCTTCCTCAAAGATGCAGTTTGCAAGATGTAACTTTACAAAAATGTCTAAAATGTCATCATGAAATGAGCAGGATCAACACATGAAACTCCGCTGTGAAAACAGCCCTCATAATGAAACACTATTCCTGTCTACAGCGCTTTGAAAATCTGGTGTCTTGACAGACACAAAGAGAGGATCTTGAAGCTCATAACTCCTTCTCCCAGAGGCACACCGCTAAAACTGCAACAGCTTGTGTGTTTCTCGGTCGTCTTGCCAGAAGAGGAGAAGGTAGCAGGCATCAAAGTGTGCTGGAGGCAACATGCCTAAACAAATGTCCACTGGCAGGCAGCGCTTTCTTTACAACTTACAAACTGCATCTTTAAGCAAAGATTAGTTTAAGGATTACAGGGCTGGATGCTTTTAGCTCCTTGAGCGTGCTCACTTGCTTTCCTCAGAGAGTTATCCTCCCTCCCTTTTCACTCATCCTTTATACTCATTAAACAGAATGGAGATGTGTGATAGAGCAGGAAGGCAGAGGGAGAAAGACAGAGTGAGAGGGTGAAAGAGAGACAATTAGATTCTCTGACACCCCGCTAATTGAGCGATCTCCTTTGTGCCAGGCCCAGCCTGCCAAGTTTTAATTAGCAACTAATCAAATCAATATGGAGCCTGCCAAGCGAAGAGGAAGGCACCTATCGTGGGATGGCTGCCTGGATCACAGCTGCTTTTGACCTTTGCAGCTGGAGGCTACAAATGATGAGGGCCAATGGTGCTGGTGGTGGGTAGATCTGTTTGTGAGAGAGGGATTGAGCGATTGTGAGAAAGGTGAGGTAATGATATCTGGCATTATCCAACTGCTTCAGTGGCAGAGGTAATTAAACAGAGGGATAAAACCTAAAAACTCCCTAAAACCTTTGTATTTTACTCAGATGGGCATAGTACTGCAGGACATAGCAGCAAGCTCTGTGACCTCTTCAGTCTGTGCTCTGAGTGCATATTCATGAGGTTTTCATGATAGAGGGTGAATTACATTAGCTTTGTACAAATAATGTAGGTTACTACTTTTAATTTGCACTATCTGTTAGAATGTCATGTGTCTCAAATCATATGTCATAAAAATACTGGAGGAAAATTACTGGCTACCTAATGTTAGCAAACTCTGAACAAGCTAATTTTACATTTACCTGCTTTTTGCCTTCATGTTTTTTTAATCCAATCAGTGAATTGTATTTTTGTACTGTCTCACAGATGGGTGAAATCATCAGACAAACAGGGTGAAATTTGGGGGTGGGTATCAACAAACTTCAATGAATAATACATATAATCAAGATGAGGACACGCTATTACATTTTGTTTTGACTTTCCCTATGTTTATGCCTGGTGTCCATATTTCTTGAGTGTTTGAACCCCTTAGATGGAGACATTACAAAACACTTCAGACCATGTTTTAGTTTGAAAACTCTGGGCTGCATTTTAGTCTGAATGGGCAGAAATGGATACTTCTGGAAACAATGACACATACATCAAATCTGTAAGGCTATCACCATCTTCATGGGTCCAGACTAACTCAGAACACAGAGCACAGAACCCAAAGTGAACAGTCTTGTCAATTTCTACCAAATACATGGTATACCACAACGCTTGGGAGCACTGAAGTAAAATAATCCTTACAGACTATATCAACAGGAAGAGAGAACATTCTTTGAGTGTACAAGCATTGTGTGACAACAATTACATGTTTTGGAATGGTAAGATAGTGTGCATGACACACAATTATCTGCCAACTCGAAACTGAGCTAAAACAATTCCCTTCTGCTCTAAAAAGTGGTTGTGGGCAAAAATGCTGTTCCTGTGTTTCTTCTGGCTAATCTAGTTTATTGGCTGATTCCTTGGTTGATGAAGGAATATCCTAATTGTGGAGTTATGGGCTATCTCTTTACAATCACTGTTTGCAGCCAATGGTCAAAAATATGACGCCTCCTTTTCATATTTCTGTATGTTTTGATCTGCACAACTATTATGAAGTTTTCAAAGAAACTGCAAATGAAAAAAAGCATAAATACTGCAGTCCAGTAGGACAATGACTTCTAGTAAGAAAGGCAGAAATACAATGCTATCGACCCAGCAACAGAAGACCACACACCCAAACAAAAGAAGAGCAATCAAGTATACGCAGTTTAATCTTGGGGTTAAAATAAAGATTAGATTAATAAATAATGTTATAGATCATGTGAAAAGAGAGAAAGTGAATGCTATTGCCTTTTGCAACTACAGACCTTAAAGGCTCTAAAATACTGCCTCTCGTATATTGAACAAACACTATAAACACTGTAAACTGCTTTGAAACATAACCAGCAAGGTACATTGTTGGGAGGATTTCTGATGAAACAGTCCATTAGGAGACAGAATGAAAAAAAAAAAAAAAACAGACCGCATGGCCCACAATCAAATCATGGGTGACGAAGAACTGTCAGCTTGGGCATAATGTTTAACACTGATCAATAGTATTAAAAATTAATTTGAATCGAGATTTGACAAAATCACTGATTCTATCAAAGGACTGAAAAAAAAACTGAGCTAAGATATAAAAATGGTAGCTAGATGACTAGTTTAACATTGATAAAAATTTAATAAGGAACTTACCAAAGATTCCATTGTAAAAGAAATAAGTTAATGCTGATGGGCTTGGAGGAAGGCCTGCGGGAGACGAGTAACTAACAGGAGGTGATGGCAAAGATTCTACGCTGACCCGATACCCAAGGTAGATAGATGTTACATCACATCTATACCTTGGCCCTCAAGAGCCACTGTGATCCTAGGAGTTTCAAGTAAAGGAAGCTTGGCCTGGAAAGGAAAGCCATTTTACATCTGCAACACTCTTCACATTACAAGATTCACCATCATTATTATTGATGGAAACAAACACATCTTTTAAAAAATCCAGGGTAATTGACCAAAGAACTGAAAAAACACATTCCAAATATTTTTTTGATAACTTTGAGGCACTCTATAAGCAGACTGGCAGACTGACACGAGTTACTGAGTTACACTGCTGGTCAATTTGGGTTTAATGAAAATGAACATGTTGAGGTTCATTATATAACTAAAATGGTGAAATGAATACTTTTTTTAATCACTGTTCTCTATCATTGTTCAATTGTTTCTGTATTTCTTCTCAATGTGCTGGCTTTGTTTTAATAATGTTTAAGCCCCAGGTTGGTGGAAGTTGGTTAAACTGCCTGTGTGACTGAATGGGTGGGCTGCTATTGTGAAGTTTTGCTCTGAGCTTGGTAGTACCTCTGCCAATATACCTCTGCCAAGCTCAGGGCTGAATGACCCTCCTCCCTTTAAAAGGTCTGAATATTGCAGATAACTGCACCCATTAGTGTTTGCTCACAGATAAGAAAAGGATATGGTATCAGTCTCTTTTTTTTGTTCTGTGTGTTCTGTGTTCTTTTGCCTTGTGGCATCTTGCATGTTATTTGTTTGCTATGTGTAACCCATTACTCCCACCCCAGAATATAAATGCTATGCTCTCAGGCAAGGTTCCTACACTAATGAAAATATATTCCGTTTGTATACATATGAGTCCTAAAACAATAAAATTGATATCTTGGAACATACATGGAATGTCAAATAAAGTCAAATGCTATAAGATCATCTCACATTTAAAATCATTAGCATGCAATATGGCAATGCTACAAAAGGTACACCTTAAAAAGGCTGAAATATCTAAATTAAAACCGAGACAGGTTAGACAAGTATTCTCAGCCCCAGGCAGCAGAGCAACTAGAGGTGACAGTATCCAGATCGCAAAGAGAATTTCTTTAAAATTAATAAAACAAATATCTGACAAGGATAGGGAGATATATTGTAGTTTCAATTTTCTTACAAAATCACAAACGTACCCCCTTGTTAACATTTGTACGCTTCAATATGGTCTGTGACCCCTCTGTAGATTGTTCAAGCCGCCGCCTTACAACAAACTAAGAAAGTACAATTGACTTTTTACTAACCTCTACACCCACAAATATACCTTTTTTCCCCCAAGGCATTTAACTTATATTCACAAATCTGCTCATATCAAAAGCTCTAATGGAAAGTGTGTTTGATTCTTAGTTTCATAGTATTATTTTATCTGACTATGTACTTCTGTCAGTTATTATTTTCTCCTCTAGTCAATATACACAGCACAAACAAAGGAAATTCAGGAATTCTCTTTTGATAAATGAAGAATTATGTCCAAGAGAGAAAATGTCTGAATATACTGCCATTATTATGATATTCCAATGCAAAAAATAAGAAACAGACTCTGGAATTCACTGTTACTGAGGAGGCATTGTTAGCTCTGTTTCAACTACGCAATAAATATTTGGAATCTTGAGTTAAAGCTGCGAAAATGCTAGTACTGTGACTAACACAATAATAAACATGAGATTTCCAATTAGGTGGAGGGTACTAACATTTTAAAAGTAATTAGAAAGGATATAAAGAGATAGATTTTTCTATCTTTATCACTATAGGGCAAAGCAGAGGTGATTAAGATTAACTTTCTACCCATAATCTATTTCTTTATATCAGCCACACTATTAAAGTTTTCCAGCAACAGTTTAAGGAAACTGACAAATTATTTTCATTTTTCCTATGGCGACACAAAAAGCCCAGAAACAAGAGTGGTCTGCTGGGTATTGCTGATGTTGATCTTTACTATTTAGGATATACTGCAAGATTTCCACTGTCATGTGTACACACACAGAATCAATACGCAGTTGGTAAGCTGGGAGTGACCTGAGGAAAGTGTCATATTTGGATACAAGAAATCTATCTCTATAATGTCATTATGATACCACTGCAAATATAATGCTACAACAGATAATCTGCTAAATTAGTGATGTGTCCAGTATGGGATACTTATTCAAATAAAGGTCACACACAGGGCTTCTATTATACCACTCAAATGTTTCTTAATTGTAATTGGACTGAGGTAATTTATGTGTTATAGATGATAATGAATCTTCCTCAATATCCTGTTGTACTGTTGCACTAGCTTTTCTCTCTGAAAAAGGGACAAAACTTGCAAACTAGAAAATCCATAAAATGGATAACCAAGGGGCTTCTCCTCCCCTCTGAAGCATGTAGGAGAATGTGGCTGTGAAACTCATGAAAAGCATGACAGGCCTGCTCTAGAGCCAGTGTTTACTTTGTCCTTTCTGGGCAACTATAGAAACATGGTGGTGCAACATGATGAGGTTAGGGTTTTGCTAGCTTATCCAAAAAGTGACAGGATGGCCCAATGCGAGCCACCAAGAGAATGCAACTCTGTGTGATGTATGACATAAGGCACAGCCCTCGGGAAAAACATCAAGTTGGTGGGGAGTCCCAAATCCTAGGAGCTGATATGTTATCTTTTAAAATGGTCACTTGCATCAGGGTACATTACTGTTCCAGATATTAAAGGGTAACTATTACACTTTTCCCTATTTTCAGTAATATGTATAAATATAATGCTAAAATGTCAGGTATTCATATTAAACATGATCAACGTGTAAAAACAGATTCTATTTAATGACTTTTTGATAACAGTGCTGTTCACTTTGTAACTTTCATATGCAAGCATGAATGCAGAGGGCACTGCTCTATGAAAGTCATTAACATTGAGGGTGTAAGGAAGCACATCTGCTCTGCATAGACACAAATAAATTCAGCCACTTTTACACGAATTGATGACACATGCCCACACATCAGACTGGCCTTTCAACAAAGCCTTGAAAAGTGTTAATTACATCTGATGTGCTGTGTTGTGCCATCTTCAGAGGCATCCACATAAGCTGGAGATGAGAGGCAGAGCCACTTCTGCTCTCTCATCTGCCTCAGGAAGCTGTCAACACATCCTGACCTCCCCTAGAGGCGTCCAGCTGGGTCTGACGTCTTCTCAAGCCCTGGGGCCCTGCAGCTCCTACAGCTGCTACCTCTCTCTTTCTCTCTGTCAAACAAATACATATACACTGACACACTTCCATAGAAACCCATAAAAGCACAGATATTCGTATGCACCCTGAAACACTAATATCCTTCGAGTCGTGCTTTCTGGCGTGCATGTACACATCTTGTCAAGCTGGCCCCTGAGACCACTAGTGTTCTTCACTCTCTTCAGACACAAAGTCAAAGCGCTCATCGACTTCACTGACCTGTGACATTTATATGTTTATTTTGCCTGTAAATACAGGATGATGTAATTGGGGAATGATGTCATTTTGCAGAGTCCTGAAAGTGTCGAGGGAACATTGACAGAGGCCAAATTACACAGGCATCCTAACTGAAAAACCTTACACAAATACACTGAGCAGTGCCACTCTGTTCTGCCAAGTGGTTAGAAACAGTCAACATAAGGTTTCTAATTTCTGTGTTGCCAGTGTTAGTCTAACTAAAGCTCACTGTGTCACTCTGGATAAAGGCATAAACTAATTTCTACAAAAAGTGTTGCTAAATACAACATCAAGTGCACCTCCAGGTGATATTTCTTAACCAAAGATAAGACAATAAAGTTAAAGAGGGATGCCAAACTGGAAAATGAGACTTTCCTTTTTAATGCCCTTCAAGATAACATTGTGTGTATAGTGAGGTTCTTATTCTGAAATGGCCCTGAATCCCCGGATTGCACAGAAGGATACTGAAGACTTTTAACATATTTAGTAAAAAACCTTGGCTTTCAGAAGGCTCTGTTTTATTTCGAAAGGCATTTTCATAATCTTTGTAAACAAAATGCTCATGTTCAGAGGGCATAATAGAAAAAAATGGTTTTATTTTTTGAGATACAGAGAATACACATCCTTAAAGAGGATGATTCACCACCTGCGAATAACAAACTGAGTCAGATGTAGGCAGATGGAGCCCTGCAGCAGTGACTGCACAGAAAATGTCTATATGATACAAGAAGAAGCA
Organism: Rastrelliger brachysoma; assembly: GCA_024605115.1. Taxonomy (NCBI): domain Eukaryota; kingdom Metazoa; phylum Chordata; class Actinopteri; order Scombriformes; family Scombridae; genus Rastrelliger; species Rastrelliger brachysoma. Next base: position 5,168 of record JANJYP010090089.1, on the reverse strand, counting down.
GATAACTTGACATCTAGACTTCTGAATCAAGCAAATAGAAAAAACTGAGATGAGTGTAGATTGTAATATCTTATTTAAAGGCAGAATGAGTAGGATTTGCTAGTTGAGGTTTTAAACACAACATTCAAAGTTGGCTCCTCCTCCCTGACACAAGTGCACACCCCCTGACCATTAAAGGTACGTAGGTTTATGGCTCAACAGAAATTATGTATTTTTAACATGAATTTCATTATATCACAGATACCTGTTTAGTCAATTGTGTAGTGTTATTATCGCTGGGAAAGTGATAGCTTTCACTGAAGTTCTTTATTTATATTTTGGTTTGTAAATACATAATGCTCTTGTTTTATGAGTTCCGGTTGAAATAATGTTGTAACGAAACAAGCCAGCTGGAAGATAGTATCTAGTTATCGTGACAATGAGTGAAGCCTTTCACTGAAATATGAACTGAACACATTACGACTTTCTAATTTCAGTTCCACAACACTTATCAAAAGTATTGAATAATCCACCATAAATCAGCCGTTATGACCCCCTATTGCTAAAGCCCACTGTAGGAACTTCAAGGTAATTTGACAAGGCCGTGACCATTGGTGCATGTCTCCATAGCCGGAACCACCCTCAAAGGACGATCTCCTGGAATTTATACAGATGCTAAACGAGTTGCTGCCTCAGGGTATTTATTCTGAAAGGCCCTGAAAAACTCCTGCGTGGGCTTTGAGGTGAACTCGGTGCTGATTGGATATACTTAAAGCAGGATGTGAGCGTCCACCACCATGTACACAAGCAAGCAAACGAGAAACACAGCAACTAACTAACTCAGCTCGTTCCATGTTTACCTCCTTGTTGTCGTTTTCTTATGCTTTTGGTGTGTCAACTTGGCGACATCATCGTCAAAACTATCAAACAACGATCACGCAAAAATCACAACTGTTGCAGAATGATTATGTCGACTCCACAGTCCACTGGGTCAAGGTCCTACTCTGCAATGGAGACACAATGTCCTAGAAGAGCAAGTGAGAGGATGTTCCTTTAAAGTACCTCACACCCTGTACGCTGCTATTGGTTGGGAGTTACACATCCACTGTCCAAAAGTTAACATCAAAAAACATCCTAAATATAGCAGAATAATACAGGCAGAGAGCAGAGTCTGCAGACATAGACACCACCACACCCTTGTATACATCATGATTGAGAGGGATTACTCATTTGTTAGTCTATATATTGTTTTTTTTTTTGGGAAGGGAGGGGGGTATCTGACTTATTTGGTCTTTAAAGATTTGATGAAATGCAGTGGTGTAATACAATTAAGTACTCTGGGTGCAATATGAAATGGTATCACGTGATCCAATCCTATCTGATGAGACTGTTCCCTCATAAAAATCATGATCATTTGTTGAAATGCATATTGCAAACTTTGTTAACCTTTGCCCTACAAGGACCTCTTTTGACGCATTGCAACTCTTGTTTATAGCATGAAACCCTAAACCTCAAATCAGAGTTTAATGTCGGGTACATAAAGCATACAAGTAAAACGCAGTGTTCACACTGTCTGCCATCAACACTCAACATTGTTTTCTTTGAAGTATGACCACAAACTCAATCAAGGAGTTTTTTTCCCCTGAAGCTAACCAAAATTTAACCATAGCGATGACACATCAAGGAAGAGTCGTATGCGTTGCGTTGTACAATTTGGCCACATTTTTTTGTCCCCTTGGGAACAGCAAAACAAACTATAAACACAGCAATGCTATAGTTTCATGACCCCTCAGAAGCATATAAAGCTGTTGAGGAGTCCTGCGTTTGTCCATTGATTTTAGCTCTGGTCTGGTTTTCTGCCTGTCTTTCACTGTTAAATGCTACACTGTGTTCACCAGCTGGCTGCTGACTTTGTCTCTCAGTCCATTTCAATAGTTTCTGATATTTTCACATTATCTCCATAAACAGATGGAGAATTGCAAATTGTTCAAATTTCAATTTTTTTCTAAGCACTTTCATAGACTTCTTGGTCATGCTGGCTAAAAAGCTGCAGTTCAGTTTTAACCCAAACCACTTTACCTAACCTATACCAGTTGAAATTAACCTTACAGGTGGTGGAAAAAAATGTAGTCATGAGGATTATTTTTGCAATGGTCAGATCAGAAAAAATACAGGTTGCTTTAAGAGGCAAAAGGATGTTGTTTTAGTTCTGCTAAAATGCTATGTGATGTGATGTGACATGATCGTGCCTTTAGTAATATTACACACTCACTCATTAATTATTTAACCCACAACAATAATCACTTCTTACCCTATGACTTACTGCTGGGCATACTATATATCATCCACATAAGAGGCCAAACTGCACTGTAAGGCTCAAGGTGATCTACAGCGGACAAATGAGAGGCCTGATTAATAAAGGCAGCCTCTCCCTGGCACCTCTTGGCCTCCCTGTTATTATATTTACATTAACAGCTTGTGTTCATTGCTTCCTCATTAGCAAGCAATGAGCACAAGCTGTTTACCTGGAAGACTCCGGTGTCGTCTTGAAAGCAGCAGTAGCAGTAGCAGTAGCAGTGGTATCCCCAGTGAGCCACCTAAGATGGGACCCAGAGGAGCACGATGCCCTTGAGGACAGCCTGGGACTGCAGGGCAGAATGGATGGCTGCATTCACAGCCATAAATTCACTGCTTCCTAACTATCTCATTCATCATATGCACACCAGACTCCTCCACACCGTGAATACACAAACACGCATATACACATACTTCCCACCCACCACTCCTCCTACCTCCCTAGCTGGTTCGCCCTAGTAAATAAGGCATACAGACAGAGATAGGGCAGAGAGTGAAAAACATGAGATAAGTGTATCAGTGAAATGACCATATGACAATGCACAGCCCTCTATTTCACCTTGAATTCATTCGGATTGGCGGAGACAACAGTCCTCATCTCTCTCTGTCTCTCTCCCTACAAAAGATACATTTTCATATCTTCTTCTCAGCTGTTCGCCCATTTATTCCAGAATTTCCTCGGCACTTTGGAGATAGGCCGTCTGTCGGGGCTGTGTCGGGTGGTGGAATAAATCACATGGATGGAAGTAGAAGTGCTATGTAGAATATGATCTCATGCAACACCGGTGTAGTAACATAAACAAGATGTGTTTGGGTTGGTGCAGAAGCAGCCTTGCCTATAAACTGAAATCACTTCCATGTTGTTGTTTACACTGAAGAACAGATTATTGTCTGCTTTTCATTCATCCCCCCCCGAGTCCCACTTTAAAAGCAAATTTCATCAAAGTTTAAGTAATTTCCTTCATATTCTCTCTGTTTTGCCTGACTGAGCTCTATTTCTCGTTTTGTACACCTCAAGTAAGTAGCTAAGCGTACTGCAAGAGTTTACTTATAGTGCTGTGCCCTGAAACAGTTCTCTTAAGGAGTCGAAGAGTCCCATTTAAAATCTAACAGACTTGGTTTCGCAGCACATTTGAATCTTGACATTTAAAGTATAGAAATTGCCTCTATTCACTTTTGCACATCCACTTTCACTTTTCTAATCATCTTTGTTTTTCTCCCTCATTTCACTGTGACCCACTAAGTGATTTATGGCAGCAGAAGACAATGTAGAGCCCAAGTAAAAAGAAATTTCTCTCTTTTGACTGAATCCATGTTTCATACTTTTACTGCTATTCCAATATTAATTCTGTTATCTCTGAATCAATCATAATTAGTCTTGCTGCTTGCCAACCCCAGCCCTGGCCTGAATGTAGTATGAGGACCAGGACCGGAGGGCGAATACTGAAGATGAGGTGTGTTTCTACTGCCCTCAAGTGTTCAGTAGGGGAACTTCAGCAGTCTAACAGGAGTAAAACGTGAGCTGATGGTGCAGCATTAGACATTACTGACATTATCTATTACCTAGGCTACAGTATGGCTGGGCATGAAGGCTCTGTGAAAACTGATGCCATAATAAGCAGCTAATAAGTTCCCAGACTCCAGTGCTGAGTGTCTCTGCTTTCTGTGGTAATGGATGTGAAGTTCATACAAGGACCTCCAGTGCGAACGGTAAAAATGTTGTCTACCTGCTTGGAATTTGGAGCAGTGGATTGTTTTGCTCAAACTCCATCGCAGTGAGAAAGAACACTGAGAGATCAAATTATTTCGCAGTATTCTCAAGTCACAAACAGAATTATTTAAGGCAGTTGAGGTTTTGGCTACTGAGAATGACAGAGGTTAGCTTGTAGGATGAAAATCAATGTGGATGGAGCAGCACTAGTTCAGCACATAACAAAATATCTCCCATTCACTCATATAGACACAGTGCTTGCATAGGTTATAGCTTCAGATTATGGAATATTGGCAACCACACACACACACACACACACACACACAACCACACACACAATCAAACACAAAATGTATGTAATTGATTAGTTGCCAACTACTAAATGAATCACTAATGATTCCAATAATCAATAAATCGTTTTGACTCATTTGATGCAACTATTGTCTACTTATAAAATTAGTACTTGATTGTGAACTGATGTGGACAAAACAAGACCCGTGAAGATGTCACATTGGGTGTTTTGAAAAACAGCGATCAATACATCTCACCATTTTCTGACTTTTTATGGACCAAACACCTAATAATCAATTAACCAAGAATAATAATTAACATTGAAAAATAATCATTACAGTTGAAGCCCAATTATAATTTTTCATAAATTCAGCTGTTAATTCAGTCTCCAGTGGAAATGCAACATATACCAGTCTAACTACCACCAGCTTTTAAACTTAATTTTTACCTGAGGTCACAAGCATATTGTGCATTAGTGAAGCATTTAACAGCTGAAGACCTATATATTTTTCTCTGGAGTTAGTCACCACCGAAACAAAGCTAAATTGATTATGAATTGATAACTGCTCTATGCCTGAAATCAGACATGGTGCCTAATAACTTGCAAGTGAAACATGTCCACCATATCAACTGAAGAGGTGATAATATGTCAGTGTGTATTTAAAGAGATGAAATAAATGGGCATGATCAATGCAAAGGTTACAAGAACATCTCCAAAGAGTTTAATGTTCCTGTGACCACTGCTGCCAATATTAAGAAATTTAAGGCCAATGGAACTGTAGCCAGCATCGCTGGTCGTGGTCACAAGAGGAAAATTGGCCTGAGATTGAAG
>JANJYP010090078.1:0-10237 GCA_024605115.1 Rastrelliger brachysoma | reverse complement strand
ATTTTTGGGATTTCTGCTGCCACTGATTATGCATTTTAATGTGATTTCTTGAACCTCTTCTAATGTACACTTTTGACCTGGATATTATATATTTTAACTTGTACAGCCTGAGATACACAGCCATCATCTTGTCTTCTATAATCTCATTTGATCTGACTCCTGGATCTATGACTAATTTGCAAAAGTTGATATGTTTTTGAAGAAATGTGATGCCCTGACAACTTTTTGTGCTAATATAATGAGGAAATGTTATTTTAATCTACCTGTCAAGTCACCGAACGTTAAATGATACTGAAGGTATCAGTAAAATGTTCACTGACAAACCTGCAATCCAATATCCACTAATAGAAATTAAAGCATGATTCATTTTTTTCTTACACTCACAGCACTTGGTTAAAGCAAATCAAAGCTTGTGGGTTTGATTTAATACGAAAAAAAAGCTTGCAGTGACTTAACCACACACAGGACTAAGGATGCAATTCCTAGTCTATAGTGTCAAAAACCTTTTGAGTTGTGTGTGTGTGGTGTAGAGATGTACAGCAGTACTTTATGCACTTGAAAGACTTTGCCTGGAAGCAAAATCTAAAACATTTCTCACCACAGCATAATTGTAAAAACAAATTAGCACAATATAAATGTCATTTCTAGCAGACAAGGTTGCCTCATCTGATCTGATCTGATCTCATTTTCTGTCATTCTACACTCTACTCCACAATACATTTAACCATATTGAACAGATAAAAAGATAATCCTGCATCGTTGTATGTCCTCTGCAGGGCGGCTGGGTGGAGATTTTTAGAAGAAGGGGCCTTAAAGATTCAGTGCAATCAGACAGAGGTTGAATGTTAATGAAAAAGCAAACAGCCGCTGCTGCAATTTGTGCAGGAAACCACGTTTGAGCAATTGCCACGGCTCTGTACTCTGCTCCATTCCCCCTGCAAACAAGGAACACTTGAGGGAAAATAATTATCTGTCATTTCCAGTCTGGAGGTCAAATGCATTTAGATGCAAATGAAAACAACTTTTGGTTTTGGAGTCTTACTAATGAAATGGCAAAAATGCAAATATGGTGCAGAAAACATTTTCACTGTGATCAAAACTATATGATCACTAGGAGCTTGTTTTGGAAACAGGAAACATCTCGCCTCTGACTAAAAAGAGATCATATGAACAAGAGAAGGTGGAGAAAGTGTAGTGTGACTAATGAAACATAGTCTGTAGAACAATGAGCAGAGCAGGAATTTAGAATAAAAATGAAATGGAAAAGATGTGTAAAACTAAAATTAACTTTAAAATGTTGCCATCATCAATGAGATATGCAGCAAGAGTCATTCAGCACTTAGTCCACAAAGAGATTTAAGTGTGGATGAACAGATTAAGCTTGTGAGTCTCTGGACTGAACCTGTACTTTTCAAGGCCAAAAGGTCAGAACTGAGTGAATGAATTCAGATTTTTGTCCTCAGGGAACATTTTGGTTGTAGGATGTGTGATTTACATAAAATATGGTCAGCAGCTCTCTGTGTGCAGTAATGAAAAATAACAAGCTTTCAGAACTGCACATCAGTCTGATTTGAATCATATTAATAAATGAAACCATGGCTACAATCAGAGAAAGATTTGGTATGTAATGCTTGACGACTGCTTCTCCAGCAGTTGTGCCTATGATAGAAATGACTGAAATTTAGAAAGCTATGTCAGTAATCTGGAAATTATACTTTAAACATTCAACAAGAGGGCCTCACTGACAGAATCAACTGTATCGCCTTACAAAATGTGACCTTGCGTGTGAATGACAGCAACTTAACTTTTAACTAATGGTCAACTATAATTTGACTCAAAATGGTAAGAAAACATTTTTTGTTAATGGACTACACAAAAGTTATTAAGGGCTGAACTTCATGGTTCACTTTTTAAAAAAGCAAGGCTCATACTAATGTTAATAATATTTTCTCTGGATTCACTACTCTGTAAAAAAGCAAAACCCTTCCCCCACTATCTCAGAGTATGCTAACTACTCAGCTGGTACAACCTACTTTACCATTAATAACTAGAATTATAAGAGTTTACAATAGTGCACTCCAGGTTAAACCTCAGTATATTAAATGGAATAATCATTATCACATACAGTATGAACATATGGCACAGTAAACTGTCATCAGCAAGTGAAAAAAAAAAAACTATGATGTGTCCCGTTTATTGAATATTTCAGCCATTCTTGAACTGATTAAGAGCTGTGCCTGTCTCAAAGTGAAAACAGAACTTCCGGAGTCTCGTCCAGAAGTAAGAAAAACTCATTTAAAATCACACTGACATTTGTAGTAATGCAAATAACTAAAATTCCTGCACTGAAAAATAATCTTATTCAAACAGTATGTGATGTGTTTCACATTATATTTATAGGAAAGGCTTTTCATTTCATTGTTTATATGTTATTTTTGTTTTTAGTATTTTTAAAAGAACAGTATATCCTGTACCATGGTAGGTTAAATGTCTCAGTTCTGCTGAAGAGCCCAGTCAATATGATGAGTCAAGAGTTCATGGCTGGTTCAGATGACTGAATGCTGTAGTTTTCACACAGCTAAAAGGAAAAAAAAACAATGGATATGGATAGAACCAAGTTTAGATGATGTAAGAATGAAATTATAACTTATAAAGATTTCCAAGTCATCATTGTTTCACTTTGCTAAAATGACAGGTTTCAATTTTAACTTTAGATGCCAATTTGTATATGGAAAGCAAAGCCCGGAAACATATTTGACTTTTTCATGGAAACCAATAGAAGAAATGCTTAGAGATTGCAATGAGTTACAGGAGCTTTGACACAGAGGCAGACTTCAAGAAGACAACAGGGCTTCTCAAAACTTCTCCTCTGTGATATCTGAAGTACAATATACCTCTGATGATGGCACACAATCATCATAATTATATGACAAAATCCACCTTTTGCATGCCACACACAAAATGAATTTGTTGATGTGGATATTTTATGTTTTTTTGTGTGTGTTTTTCAGGAAGCAATGAATAAAATCTAAATCTGATGAGAAAAATGGAAGGGTCTTCTCAGCTCCCCCAAATATTTTAGTAACCCCTCCTCATCAAAAAGAAAACACACATGCAAACCTTCCTTCTTATTATCCTAATACTGATCAATCTGGAGAACAATACATATTTCATTTGATGAGGAAATAGCTTATACTAAATTATAGGTATGGTTTGGGAAAACCTCCTTGCTTTTGCCACTTCAGAACAGATTCATCATGATCAGCAATAAAACGAAGGCAAGTAATGCAACTGATACAATAAGAAAACACAATACGTAGCAAATTAATCAGCCTTGGCCCAGGGCATGCTCAGGAAAAATGATCTCATTTGAGCAGACGGGTCAGGGCTTCTCTCTAATCATATCATAATACAACATCATGACTCCTCATCTTTGTTGTGGTCATTAAGAAAATAAAAACAGCAACTTCAGTGTCAAATATGAAACAAGTACCAGCACTGCTGAACTCCTAGCAAAAGACAAGACGGCTGCTGCAGTGTTTGCTCAGCAACCGATTCATATTTCTAATGATTATGAATTATGCATACTTTCCCTCTTAATAGAAAACAGATGGATGAAAATATTAACCTGGACAGATTGTGCTCAGATAATGATTTTATGCAAATCACATCACACAGAAGACAATCTGAGATGTATATTTACAAAACTGACAGTATGACACTAAAATTACACTGACTGGGATCTAAATAACAAAACGATTAATCTATGAGATGATCTTTGGTTACAAGAATGATCCTGTATAATTCAAAGTTAAATACTGACGCACAGTTCCAAAATTAAAAATCAATAAGTATACAGTTTAATTCAACAGTATTATATATCACACAACATGTGTATCTTATACATGATCTTGTGACTCTTACTGATGACTCAGAGCCTTCTAGTCTAGTTTTAGTGCTAGTCTTATCTTCAGTCTACTGCTGAGTGTAGTGCGAGATAAATATGAATATAAATGGTACAAAATGAATTCAACAAAACTAAATAGTCCTCACGATAGCTAACCTGCGTCCTCTCCATCCATGTAAAATAACAATATGTCATATACACACATCTGACCTCTTGAACTGTAAGGATTTTACTGGCAAAGTGCAATGCCTTTAGGGGAACTTGCATACTTCCACTACACAATCTCAGCACGATAGGTTACTTATTGTCTTCCCTTAAGGTGAAAAATAGGAGAATATTTCATACGATAAAGGCAAATGGGTCTATAAATTGCCTGAGGGAAAGCTAGCTTTCCTGATTGCTACTCATCTCACTGTTTCCCAAATGTTTTATGCTCTTCTGACTGGTAATCAATAGCTACACATGCAGCCTCTCAGCAAGCACTGGTCTTTTATAGTATGCCTAAGGAGTAGTTGTCAGTCAATGGCAGCCTTATAAATAGACTGAGGGTACATGCGGACAGACGGATGCTTTCCCTGTCAGTTGTGCAATGCCACAATCCAAGTAGTCAGATTTAGTTTTTTCAGATGAGGCTGTTGTATTTTGGATACTGTGAAATGGAATCTGCAAAAACAGGAACACAGAGAAAATGATTTAGTTTAAAGAATAAATCAGCATCTTTTTCTAATAAGTTTTTCTTCGGTTGTAAATGTTATTAAGTTGATAGTAAATGCATTTTAGCACAGATGCTCTGCAGTCCTTTTCCCTCACTAGGTAAGTACTCAAATGGTTCTTTAGAGAGGAGCTTCCTAATGAACTAAAGAGCTAGTTAAGAGGCAAAGCAAGCATGCTAAAGGGGGGTTAAACACCAGTGAAGGGATTTTCTACAACCTGGCAACCCCAAAGTTCTTCTCATTAATGCTTATGACTGCTCTATACAACATTAGGGAACAATTTATCAGCCATAAATAAATCTATAAAAACCTTTATAATTGGCACCTTATTAGACAGTGGTACAAATAAATACATTATTTATAACCAACCCAGAGGAGAACATAAACCCATATTTGTCAGCTTTGAAAAATCTCATTCTGTAGGTGTTTACAGGCATGTGTGGACACCCTCAATTGCAGACACTGCAGTGATGATTATCTACCAGTGAAACAGATACATCAGTGAATCCAGCAAGGCTGCTGTTTGCTTTGAAGAGAACAGAGTACCTAATTACCCTTATTTACAGGACGCTTCTGCATAAAGCATCATATTATCTTGCTGTGACAGATTCACTTGGCTAATAAATGTGATCATTAGGATTTTCACTTGTGCAGCTACACCTCACAGATATCACTGCTTTACTGGCAATCAGATCCGCATGAAAACACATCTTTGAAGTAAAGGCCAGAGACCCCTATCGTGAGTTATTATGGATGCGTTGGAGGAATTTATAGAGTGTTATTGACGCCTGTAAACCCACTGGGAAGACACGCATACACAATACCACTAATAAAAATAAATGTTCTTTATAATTGTCCTTAGAAACAACTAAGAGTGTATTCTTTTTGTTTGTATGGGCTTGATAACTGTCTGCACAGCAAATGAACATCGCAGGTACATAATGTGGGACAAGCTGATGAAAAAGGATCGGCCCTGTTAAGCTACTGTATTCAGTGTCCCTACAGGCATGCTTATGCTATATTTATGAGCAAATTAACAGGCTTGGATTTGACTGGAAAAGCTTCTATTAGCTGAAGCTGTGAAAGATGAATTTGATTGCAATTTGAATAGCACAGACCACACCAGATGACTCCTTACCATTTACTAGGAGGTACAAAATTGGCTTACCCTAAATTGAGTTGTGCTTGTTATGATGAATGTTCATCAGCTAGTCAGTCTGAATTGAATTTCTCATCAGTGCTTATACAGAAACTCAGAAGAAATATATAACCCCTCTATAGAAACAAACATGTATCTAATGTGTACATTCAATCAAACGTGTGTTTGTTCATAATTCCGATTTGAATTCTTTGACTGAAGTGGTATGTTTTGAATGCTAAACTTGTTGAACTCGTCCCCCTCTCTACTGTTATTCTGAGATCCAATTAGACATACATATCCCACACAACACTATGGTTGGAGGCCAGAGTGCGTCTGTTTGTCCAAAGGGAAGAGGCGTGGGAGAAACACATAGTAGTTTTACCCGCCAACACGCTGCACTGGGCATGGTGCATATCAATACAAGCAGTAACTACTAACACTGGCTGCAGGTATGTCTCCCAACATCAGAGGGAGATGAGTGCAAAGGTTGTTTCATCTTTTATAGATCCTGTTTGAAACCAGCAATTGCCTCAAAGAAAGACTATGTGAAGAACCAAAGAGTAAGACCGAAGCCAGTGTGTGTGCTTGTTCATGTGTTAATGTGTGTATAAATCATGTATGTGTACATTTGTGTGTATATCATGCCTTGGCAGTGTAACTGGGCTGTTTGCAACAATCTTTCCTTGTCTTTGAAATTGTTTATGTGGGCCCAGATCCCTACGGTCGGATAAGCACAGGGCTGTAGTGTTCCCTGCGGAGGTCAGCCTTTCTGAAGCCCCCCCTCATTTGCGATTGCCCTGTGTGATAGCACCCAGCAGGCCTGAGAACACAGGCCTAATGTTCTGGATGGATGGTGTCATGAAAGAAGACAATTATCAGGCAGTGAGCAAGGTCTCCCAGGGTTATGGTTTTAGTCAGATTATTTATTTTGTGTAGTTTTTGAAGCAGGAGCTTTAAAGTTTAACAGCCTTAGGCTTCCTCGCTTTTTTTTTTTTCCGTCCGGCTGTGTGTATTTGTGCGAGGGTGTATTGCTGGGAATAGGGTTTTTGATGATCTAATTGGCTATTATTGGATGTTTTCAGGCAATAACATTGTGCTGTTAAGGTGTATGTGTTATATTGAATCGGCTTCACGCAAGCCCTCTCTACACCCTTCAGCATGTTGGCCACAGCAGCTGCTGCATACATACACTTGAGAAATACCGGTAGATAGGAGATGAAACAGGGGAATATGCTACCTAAACCTACACCTTTTGCGAAAAAGGGCTACTTTTTTAATTGATTATGTAGATTTTCAGTCACTGGTAAAATGGCCAAGTGACAAGAAGCATGCATTTGTAATCCTGTATGCTGTCTGTAGGTGAGAAAGAGACATAAAGAGATGATCAGAGATAGAATGAATAGATATAAATGATGATATGACACAGTAACAAGAAGAAGGTGGAGCTCTATGTAACTAAAAATGCATAACAGTGATAAGCAGAAGATTAGCTTTACTGTGGATGATTACTGGAACTGATCATTTTAAAAACATGATTTTTTATTTTCTGGCCGAGTTAGATTAGAAGACATACCACTCTTGTGTCTTTGTATTGAATATGTGAAAAACAACATAGAGAAGCATGCAACAACCCCTAGAGCTACAAATGGTTGTTTTTACTTTCAAGATACAGTGTGTTAATTAGTCAGTTTCAGAGGTGCAACTTTGAACTTTTGACATAGTCAAGCTAGCTATTTGGCAGCCCTTTCCATTCTTTATGCTAGTCAAAAGTTAATCACTTCTTGGCTCCAGCTACATACATGCACTGTTATGTTAATGTATTGATTCTCTAATCTGTTGGTAGGAAAATGAACTGCAATGCATTCCCCAGCATATCCAACTAAATGTTGGTATAATTAAGAAATAATTGTTAACTTTATGCATCTAAGATCAGTTGCTCTTTGAGCTAATACTCATTATGATACTGCGTACAAATGAGTTTTGAGGAGGATGGTATGGTGGTATGGAGGGTAAAGGTCTACTCTCTGAATTATTAAGAATGTTTAGTTCCTTCAACTTTCATAAGATACAACTCAAAACTCAAATAAACAAACAGCCTATGCACAACATATATAATGAAACTATACATTATATAGGCTATTGTGCAGGTGCAAACAACACGCTCTTTGCTTTCTTCACAGTCAAGAGTATTTGAACCTTTGTACCTGTCTATAAGACTTTCTGATGGGCAGGACATCGGCTGTCATTACTACCTGATTGATTACTGAAAGTATGGCATCTTAGACAAACAGCTGTGAAACAAATGCCATGTTGAATATAGGACTATCTATGAATGCATTTTATGAAACAGACCTTTTCTGTGTAAAATGCCTTATTTTCTTTTATCCCAGTATGAGATAATGAATAAAGCTTTTTGTAACAAAATGCTGTCTCTGCAGGGTATCTGTGCCTTGTGTGTTTTTCATACAGAGAGAATGGATAAGCTGAGTGTGTGTTTGTATACGCCTTGTGGCATGCTTCAGGCCATGAGCTAAACTGCTGGATTCAACAGAGTAGCATTAGGGTGGATATAGTATTACACTAATCGCACTGGTGTACTGATCATAATTACACATGCTTAGTCCAGTAATTGTCTATGAGTTGAAATCTGTAAATTAATATAAGCACAAATATTTTGCCACATTATTCCGTGGGAAATCCACAGGCTAACTTCAGCTGAACCTCCAGTTGTGGCACATTACAGCAGCTCCTTATGCACAGCCAGTGATACTACTTCCTGTGCAATCAGCCTCACTACTTTCCCAGCGAGCGGCCCCACGTCTCCTGCAATTACATCGTCCCTCTGTAATCTGTACTTCCACACAAATGAGACCAGCCTGAGTAATTTGCGTGAAGATTCGCCAAATTAAGAAATATAATGGGCGAGAATCCGGTCTGTTCTCCTGGTTATTGAATACAGCATCGCCAAAAGCAATACTCTCTTTGTATCCCATTGTTTTTTGTGGTTAATCACATTCACCAATTCCCAACCGGGTGAGCCTGAGCCTCTCCCACATGGAAAACAAAGGCGGTCATGACAATCTGTAATATTAATCTGACTGGGTTAACGGTGTCTCGGGGGCTCCTCCAGCCTGACTTCTCAACTACCTGTGGCTGTGTTTTAATCTGATTGCACTAATAGCATATTCAAAATCAAGACCTTGCCACCTTCCCCCACTGTTACACATAACTTCTAATAGAACATCCTGTATTCCACATGAACACTCACAAATTTGTAAATAATTACTATCACATGGGGGGAAAATAATAGGCGGCCCCAATTGAAATTCACTAGCTTGAGGCAGTGTGGTAATCATAGAGGAGAGTGGGACAGGGAGAATAGGGGATATAGGGGGTAAGGAGAGAGAGGAAGGTAATCACATTGTATAACGACCACAGAGTCTGACAGTTTGATAAGAAAAAGAGTTCAGAGTGAATAATGAGCAACTTTGTACATAGTACTTATGACTTTATGTGCTACATCATTTGTCAGTAACAACTACATGTTCTTGCTTTAAAATGCCTGTTACACATAGTTAAAACAAACTTGGCACAATCAAATGGATTCATTGTTCATTTATGGACGGCTCCTTACAAATAGGCGGCTATATTTCAGCGACTACAGGTTTATATTTGTTACTTAAAAGCAAACAACACACGCATTCTGGGAAGTTGGTGATGGATTGGATGTGTTATCTGCCTATTAGCACAACAGCCCATTATCAATGTGCCCAGGTTACTGCGCTAGCTGTAAAGCAATAAAGACAAGCTGATTCTAGCCACCGCTGAGTAGGAGTTCAGTGGCTGCCTGCGTCCTATCACTTTCAAATGAGCACCACAAATCACTTCAGCGGGATGCCTGCACCAGTAATGTGGCCATCAGCATATAAAAATATGTATGGGAGACCATCCAATTTACTGCAGGCGGATAGAGGGAAGAAACCCACAGTGTGCTGAGTGATTGTTAGATGGCTGATTGCTGTGCATGCATACAGTATATGAATGTATGACTCCGTATGTGCATGTCTCATTCTGCATAATGTTAATAACAGCAGAACGACATGAGATTGCATGTATCCAGTGTAAACAAGAAACTGGAGGGGAAAGTTGGGCCTTTTCAGTGTATGTGTTCATCTGCAATAATAGATTTGTTGTGTCTGTGGAAACATGTCTGTTCACTTGTGATCATGTATGTGTGTGTGTCTGTGTGTGTGTGTATGTGTTTGTCTGTNATGTGTGTGTGTGTCTGTGTGTGTGTGTATGTGTTTGTCTGTGTGCGTGCAGATCACATTTTGTACAAACCAGTCCGATCGTCACAAGGGTGTTTTGTGTCCACTTTGTTCTCCACACTGATCCTGTCCCTGGCAGAAAATAATTACAGTCTGTTTGTGAGCTGCTGCAACGGAGGAAGGGCAGCACAGGAACCAGCCTCATTTT
>JANJYP010090076.1:0-13513 GCA_024605115.1 Rastrelliger brachysoma | reverse complement strand
CCACACACCCCCCCCCCCCCCCCAAAAAAAAAAAAAAAAAAATCAGCTTTTGTTGCCAATTCAACAAGCTACTCCTCAGTAAGTGGTCCTTTGTTCAAATTTGGAATTTGTCCTTGAAAGTAGCTTATGACAGACCTACACACATACACACACACACCCAATGCATTTTTGACTGTTATTACACAAACCAGAATTTAGTCAACAGAAAAAAAAGTGTGAACACAAACCATTTATTTGTTTATTTCACTCATGAGCGATTACAAATGGCATTCAGTGTAAGTTGATTGAAGCTAAAACAGAAGGATCTTTTTTATGTATGAAGTAAAATAATCAAAAAACAATACAATAAAACAGTGTGTTATCTGAGCACATGTAGAAACTGTTCAGTGTTGACTTTTTGTTGTTTGGCGAAACAAGACTCGAGCCAGGCCTTCTGCACAGGGACAGCCTGTGTGTACTCACACACCAGATCCTTGAGCTCCTGTTCCACACAAATCACACACACAGCAAAATGAAAAATTAAAAAACAAACAGTTATTGGGTTTTTAATCGCCATGTTTTGTGCTTTCGCTTAAAACTTCTTTTTCAGCAGCTTGCAGATCTACCAGACTTTCTTCCCCTTTACCACATAAAAAATGAGTCTGAGGAAGAAAGAAACATATAAGTCAGGGGTCACATTACTATCACTGTGATACTAACCTGTGAGTGGATGCTGCTTTCCACTTCCGCAACTATGTGGGTGACTTCTGGACTCATGATCTCCTCCTCATCTCCATCATAAGTACACTGTAGCTAAGGAGTTGTGACATTTTGACACTTCACGATAACAGATACATCTCTGTATTACTTGTGAAAAAAACAACAAAAAAAACAGCTGTAGGTGTAAACACATGAGGATGTGAGCTTCTGATATTGAGATTAAAAACTGTACTTTTCAGTTTAACTTGCTGGTTATGTGTCACTTTCATTTCAAGAGGCGACACCAACTTTTTGACAAGCGACTCATCTCACGACACACTACCAGGATTTCTGCAGTTCAGTGTTACAATACTGCCATGAAAAGGATATGTGATGAGATAGCGAGCCAGCTTTTTCCTCTCTGATGCAAGCAGATTGTAGAAAAACACGCGGACCCCGCCCATGAAACTGGGGAGCTCTGCAGGGCCTTGGCTCTGGATGATAGTGGAAGGGCCCGCCGTATCTGCCTCATCTGTAGACCTGCTGGAGTCACGCAGCTGTGGTTCACGGGAGGATGTTTGCGCTGGGGTTGCAGAGGTGGCTACGTTGGGTGTAGTAGTGTTTTTGGCAGTTCGACTGTGATAGTATCTGTAGGTCACGTCATGTTAAGGGAAAAATGACTCGGATCTTTTAGATTGATAGATTCTTAGAATTTTTTTTTTTTTAAGATTTCAAAATCTACTAAAAAGAAATTTTAAAAAAAGATACATGAATGTAGGGATGCCTCTGGAAGCCAGGTGTTTCCTAATTAGCCTCTCGGTACCGTACCAGTTGAATCCTTTTGTGGAATGGCCGATGCGTGGAAGATGCACACTTGCTATTTGTTTTTTTTGGAAGGGTAGGGAGGACAGGAGATGACAAAAAATAAGGCAGGGTGATTTCTGTGTTTACTGTAACTTGTAATTCCTTGTTCCCATGTTTACACTCCCCTCCAGCTGAACTGGTGGTGGGGTGTGACTCATTAGTAGGTCATTTTTAAAATGAGGAGACTCCATTGGTTCATCATTTCTAAAGGCGTGACCTGAGGCAAATTTTTTTTTTTTAAAACATTCCCTTCATGTGCATTACTCCGGTATTATTGCTGTTTGCAAGAATTCATCTATGCACACAGGACGACGCCACTGAGATATCTCGTCAGTCGAGTCTAACATTAACCAAACATTGTTTTCATTGTGTTTCTGACAGGCTCCCTTACTCTCCTTTGTTTCTTTCCACCCAAAAGTAAAGTGCATGTTGACTTCATATATAAATATAACTTAACTCAAATAATCTAACACCTTACATGACAATTTTTTTCCCTTATTTAATTCAGTTTTATAGTCTTTTGAGTTGCATGAACAAAAGGTGTTTGTGCAGCTCATTACAGCACATGAGAAGAATGATATCTATGTAGTTTCAGTAAAAGTGTTTGAGTATACCCTTGTTTCTTTTGGCTGCCGCATAAATCTTCTTCAGACCTTCGTCCAACGCAGTTAGAAAGATCCCAGACAAGTTGTTGGCTTTGTCTCTTTGCTGTGCCACAATAAGAGCCAACTGACGTGACAGGAAGGAGATTGAGAAAAAACAAAAAAAAAAAAAAATGTTATCTTCATCATTGCCACAACTTCACAATTATGTCACCACATATAAAAAAAAAACCCAAAGCCTGGTGTATCGCCTTTTATGATCAATACTAGTACTGAGAAGCGATGCAAACTGTAAAAGTAAGCGCCCATTTTCAGGGTGCAATTTTTTTTTTTTTTTTTGTGTACAAGCCCGGGTTTCACTGAGAAGAAAGAAAACCCACCTGATCCCGGCCGTCCAGTCTGGATTGTTTGTCGTCTATGGGAAAAAGCAGCACATTTCCCAAATCCAAATCTGAAAGAAATATTACACAAACACGTTCAATCTAGCCTCTGATGGTGTACAGATGGAAGTAGAACATCCAACATTCTGAAAGACTTTATATTATTTTATAGGTTACAGCAAATGTGTGAATGTGCATTGTCAGCACTGCCTGTCAATTATGTCACATTCCTGTTTGATTTCATTCTTCATGCGCATCACCTGCTGCTGACGTTCTTCACAATCGCTGATTATAGAGGAATTCTAATCTGTTCTATGAAACATCTCAGTAACGCTCACCTTTCATCTTGCCAGCAAGTTCATATTGCTTCCGTGGTTCATCGGATCTCACCTCTAGAGCTGTGAACAAGCCACCCCTGCCCCACCGACCTGAGTCATCTGTACAGAGATCATAACTTTGATAAACACAAAACATACAGGAAAAGCAAATGCCGAGGAAATATCTGGTACTTTCTTTTCGAAGTTATCTTTCACTTTAGCGTAAAAAAAAAAAAAAAGTGGCATGGTACATAATAACTACTGTAAAAAAAGGTCCATACCAACGCAGTGGACGATGATGGCGTTTCCATGTGCAGCGTGAGGATGGGTAACATCCCCCAGAACGTATTGTTGCATAGTGTTGCTGTCTGAGTCTGTGGAACATACGCTATCATCATCCTCCTCATCTTCTCCTTCTTCTTCACTGTCCACAGACTGCAGGCACATTGATTTGTAGCCGCAGCTCTCCCACCATGCCATTCTGCGTTATAAACAAACCAAAAAGCGCTGAATAAAAAGATACTGAAATCTGTCTGAAATATGAAAAATTATATCGGAAATTTTTTTTTTTTTTACTTTTTCTTGTATTTCTGTTCTTGCTGCTTTCTCTTCATGTCTTCCTGCATTTTGGCTCTCTTAGCTGCAGCTTCCTCCCTCCTTTGCCGCCTCAGTTCCAGCTCAGCCTCGGTAAGAATTTTCCTCTTCCTTGTTGGAATTCCGAGAGCTACTGACGTTAAAAGCTGGGAAAACATAAAGCAAAATCCTGCTGTTAAAGCTGTATAATTATCATTTCAACAATACATCTGTGGATACCTAGTCACTATGGAGGTGAAAGATTTATCCATAAAGTCTGACATTTAATGGTAATCTAAACTAATATCTAACTTTATTTTTATGAGATGTTTGTGAAGATAAATGAAGTTCTTCTCAGCTCAGAGGTGTGCACCATGACTGCATATGATTTGCATTTAACAAGTTTCGGTTCCGTTCTAACAGCTGCTCACTAGAAAGGTGTCAGACTGAGAACATTTGGATGTTCCCGATAGTGAAATAAAATCTTTCTTTTTATAGTATTCATTTAGTTTTATTTTTCAGATCAGGCTACACAGAAACATTCCTGTTTCTCAGTGCATACCCATTCTGAGATAGAGGGAAGGATAAGGGGGGGGGGGACTTGTGACTTCAGTTTTTAAAAGGTGATATAGATATAAAGTTTATTGTTACTATCATAAATATGAATGTGAAAAACAATCAGTGTAAAGCCTTTGCTCAAGTAGAATTTCACAAACAGGCGTGTTCCAGGGTGAGGACAGACTGATGATTTCACGGCGACATTCTTTGAGTCATTTTAAGACAGGAAGGGTTTTTTTTTTGCAGAAGTTGTCTGTTGTAACTGATGGTGTAACTGTATGTTTGGTTGCGTCCACATGGGTGGAGCACATGTATGTACATTACACAACAGTAACTAAATGTAACTAATGAAGATATTGCAACTAAGAATAAACAATTGAAAGTTTTTTTTGCTTTGGTGTGTATGAGCAGACTCATAGTACAGGAAGGATCATGACCTACATCAGTGCCTTGAATAAAACTTTCTGACCAGACGCAGCACCAGTACTAGTGTTCTGTGTAGTGAAAAACATCAGGAAATAAAAGATGGTCATAATCAAAAGTTCAGGTGGGTGGTGCGTCCTCTCACACATTATAGCTTTTAAAAATGATATTTGAAGCAGTCCCATCGGTCGGAACTGAATAAGACTGACTCTTACACCGGCTTTGTGTCGTAGAGCTCTTCCTTCTCCTGCAGCTTTCTGGAACTCAGCCAGCTGTTCTTCCAACAAACGATCAAAGCTCTTCTGGTCCTCAGTGCTGGGGTCCTTACTGTAGTCTTTACCCTCAAAGTAGTACATGTGGCCTAAAGGGAAAGGACAGTATTATCACTGATCTCCAGCAATACTACACTCAACAAGAGACTATATGGTGACAGAATACTTCAGGACTTTACCAGTTAAAGACTGAATATTCTGTAAACACACACAGTGCTTGAAAATTTGAATGTAGTCACTTTGTAGTAAAACATACTCTGCCCAACAGAGTCGTTTTCTTCCTCCTCCTCCTCCTCCCCCGTGAGTGAGCTGGAGTCCTCATCGTCGACCCACTGGCCGTCACGCGATGCACCGAGGATCTTCTCCAGCTGCACATCCTGTACAGTGCTCTCATCTGATGACAGCAGCTTATCTACTCCAAACTTCAAGATCTCGCTGAGCTGTGGGGAACAATGAGTAGAGAGCAGAGAAGGTGAAGAAGAAGGTGAAGAAGAAGAAGGTGAAGAAGAAGAAAAAGAAGAAGGATCAGAAGAAGAAGACATGAACTGTGGGATGGCAGCAGTCACTGAATAAAAGTTCATAAACCTGCATTCCCGCTGCAGCTGACTGAGCTTCATCCAGCAGAGAAAAGCGTCCCTCTTCAATAACAGTGTTGGTGAGGTGCAACTTAGATACGGCGCGGGAGTACATGATCTCTTCCACAGTGTCTCTGGCCAGAAGGCGGATCACTTTAACGGGTCTTTTATGAGAGAATATAAGGAAAAAAAAAAAAAAAAAGATGAATCAAAATGAAATCGCACCACGTAGATTTTTTGGATTCATTTTTGACAAAGCACCTGTTCTGACCGATCCGATGGCAGCGTGCAGCGGCCTGTAGGTCATTCTGAGGGTTGAAGTCACTGTCTATAAAAATGACAGTGTCAGCAGCTGTAAGGTTCATACCCACTCCTCCTGCAAAGTCAGATTGATAAGAGGTCAAAACAAAATACACGAGAAAAAAAAAAGTGCAAAAGTATAATTCACTCTTTTTCTCATAGAACTATCATCATTATACATAAGAAGTGATCAGTTGTGACAGGAAGCCAGGGTTCCTTTTCCCTACTTTCACACTGAGAGTGAAACACGGTAAGAAAAAGTTTCTGGCCTTATTTACACCGGTGTGTCATCCTGCCGCAGCTCTTATCTGTGTGTGATCAGTAACCCTTTCTTCTCAGCTAGTTCTATGAACTTGGCTGTAGATTTAGATATGCAAGAAAGTTTGCAAGTGCAGCTTGATCACTTTTGACTTATCACACAATTTTCACTCTCCTATCTATATAATTGCTGCAGTCTTGCTTAATAAGATGCAATTACTTAAACAATCACCTGGAGCATACCCAGCGCGATCGGAAAATATGTGAAACTGTCTCAGTAGTTTCTACGACTGACAAGAATGCAAAGTTAAAAGTAGAGATACAAGATGTTTGTGGTGTATTTAATATCATGCATTCCTAAAAACATAGATAATGCATAATATATATTACACATTGCTAGTGATGCTCAGTTTTAACCCCAAACACACACACACACACACACACACACACACACACACACACACACAAGGAAACACGTTTTCTTCATTTTCAGTCACCTGCTTTGGTGCTGAGCAGAAAAACGAAGATATCTTTGCTGCTGAAGTTCTTCACCGCAAGATTTCGTTCTTCTCCACGGACAGACCCATCTAGTCGTTCATAACTATAACCTGAAGAAAAAAAAAAAGAAAGAAAAAATAATGACGGCTTTACTGCTGCTCCATGAATGGTTGCTGAATGATAATATTTGATGACATTACCCCTTTTTTAAAATTACTAATCATAAGGGTTAATAAAGGGTGAGGCTATTTACATCCCTGGTACAATATGCTATTTGTAACCCAGTGAAATTAAAGGTGAATGCTATTTGTAGCCTGGTGTAGCGGCATCTTAACAGTAACTTCTGTTCAAAAACTTTATTTAAAAAAGTAAAAACAAAGTTACAAGATTCTTCCAATATGGCATGGTCAAAAAAAGTGTGTTGCTTCTTGGGTTGCTCAACCTAACCTGCTTACGGAGTGTCTATTTGTATCCCTAATACATTTAGCATTGCCCACAAAGTTGGACTAAAAACACCCTTTGCCATTATTTTTATGATGGAAAAAAACAGTACAAACAGTGAACATCAAAAAAGTGTCAGAGTGTTTTCACTCTCAAGAGTTGCGATCTTTGTGTTTATGGCTACGTAGCAACCAAGCCAGACAAATGCTCAGGGTTTCCCCGAATGAGCAGCTGATGAGCCAGTTTAAGGGTTAAGCCAACGATTTACGTGAAGGCATCCAGGGTTTGAATCCTACTTGAAGTTGTGTACTGTCTTCATTTTTGGGCATGCCATTGCACAAGTGTACCAATGTCTCACCCATATTTTGAGCTTGCAAAATTACTGTGCAATATTCCAAACAGGAATAATATATGATGTGCGAAATATATATAAATATATATATTCCTAAATGTCCAGCCCGATATGAAGACAATACACGACTTCAAATAGGATTCAAACTCCGGATGAAGCTTAAACCCTACCCTAGCTAGTCAGCTGCTCTTCCTGGGAAGCCTTGAGTATTTGTCTGGCTTGGTTGCTAGGTAACTATAACCACAAAGATCGGAACTCTTGAGAGCGCTGATGATGTGAGACTTTTTTGCATTCACTGAACAAAGATTAAGGAAATAAAACACCACTTTTCCATTATAAAAATAATCGCAAAGGATATTTTTAGCCCAACTGTGTGGGCAATGCTAAATGTAGCAAGGGTAATAGAGGCTCCGATTAAAAATAAAAAAGGGAAATTAACATTAACACTAAGTAACATTTTTCAAACATTTTTTTTGTCATTTTGAAGAAGAATGTAAATTATTAAAATTTAAAAACTCCTTCCATTAATCCCCTCTTCACCTCTGTACTCCATGTAATCCTGAAGAATGTCCAGCATCCTTGTCATCTGAGAGAAGAGCAAGATCCGATGGCCCCTTCAGCCAATATGTTAAAAAAAAAAAGGGGGTAAATCCAGATGTTATTAATGGAGAAAAAGTGATTTAAAGCATGAAACTGCTCAGAATGATCAGCAGTCACTATCTAGCTCATGTGCTATCAGTATTATCAAAGCACTACAAACTCAGCATATATTTACCACTGGGTAGCGCCACAAACAAGCAGTAAAGTGACCAACCCTTTGTGCAGGTATGTCATGATGCTGTCTAGAAGGCAAAGTTTCCCACTGGCTTCAATGAGATGCTCCCCTATCTCAAAGGGCTCTGGTTCCACCCCTGTGTGAGGAAAGAGTAAAAATATTTACTTCAATATCACGCTTGGATGTTTGGATCAGTCATATTGGTACACGTTCATCTCACCGTCAAACAGGTAAGGGTGATCCACACACTTTCTCAGCTGTATCATGATGTTCAGCAGTCGGGTTTTGTTTCCCTGTTCATTTCCAAAAGCCTCTGGAAAACAGATTTATATTTGTATGTCAGCTGATGCACTGACTGCAAATTTATTGGCCAATTTCAATTTACAATATTCTGGTTTTCTTTCTTTTTTTTAAATAAAAAAATAAGATTTTCTTTCTTTATTTTATGTATTTTCTTTCTTTCAATATATTATAAATGACAGATTACACAAAAATGTCCAATGGAATATTTAAGTTCAATGTATGTTCATTTAATATTTAAATATTTTTCATCTTGACATTGGGCATGTTCACTATGTATGTGTGTGTGTGTGTGTGTGTGTGTGTGTGTGTGTGTGTGTGTGTGTGTGTGTGTGTGTGTGTGGCTGTCTATGTCTTGTCGTGTCTGTACTGTGGCAGCTGCTGGGTGCGTGACATGAACCAAAGTGCTGCTATGTGCGGAAAATCAGATATGAGACTGATCGGGGGCAGGTCACTGGTGAGTGGTCATAGCCGATCAGCTGAAAAGCATTAAAAAACTTTTTCAATCAGTGGCCAATCATATGTGTCCTGAAAAAACAGCATTTTGAAAAGATTACAAGACCTTTGTACTAAGGTGTGCCATAGTGCAAAGGTCTTACCAAGATCCTTCATCAGAATGGCTTTGTAGTATTTTTTCTGCAGAGCCGACATGCCGTGGTACACCACCAGCTCCGTCTTCTTGGGCAGATCCACAGCAACCTCCGACTTGACTCGACGAAGCAGGAAGGGCTCCAGGACACTCTGCAGCTCAGCAGCTGTAAACACAAGCAGAGACACATAAATGTTGATGTAATGCTACAGGTATATTTGAGACAATTACCGCTGTATCTAATCAAGATTTGAATAACACAAAACAACAACAGAAATTATATCTGCTATACCAAGAGCAGGTTGATTCTGTACATTGGAGTAAGAGTTAACAAAGTTGTCCGTCTCATCTGCTGTGAAGATGCTGGGCTGAATGAAGCTCAGCAGGGAGTAGAGCTCCTGTAGGTTATTCTGGATGGGAGTCCCTGTCAGCAGAACTCTGAAACCAACTGAGAACTGCACGAGAAATGCAGGAAGTAAAGATTAATCAAGGGGTCAGGGGAGGGAAAAGACATGAAATCCCAAACCAACCAGTACCTGTGTTAGTGTTTTGTGCAATAGCGAGTTCTGATTCTTCAGTCGGTGAGCCTCGTCTACTGCAAGCACCTTCCACTGCCACCTGAGGAGTGAATACAGCAATCAGATCATTAATGAATTAGTTGATTGATAGAAAAAAAAGCAACTAACACAGCCCTAAATACACATATGCATGGAAGTAATGTGCCCCCTGTACACCCCTGCTGGTCTATGCAGTTACCAGCAGGGATTCAACATGGTGTAATGCATGTAATTCAGAACTCCCACTCACCGTCTCAGAAATGAAGCATCTTTGAGACAGAGCTGAAAATTAGAGAGAGATTTAAAAACACCAGTTTCAGCAGAGGTGAAACTTGAGGTCACTTCACTCTCACAAAATGATAATCACAGACCTCATACGTAGTGAGTAGAACATGGAAGTCATCTGTGTCTGTCTCCCTCTGAATCTCTGCCCGTCTATCCTTGTCTCCTTTGTAACACAGGACAGTCAGAGATGGGGCAAAGCTGCAAGCAACATACATAAAATGGTTTACAGTCTGCGACAGATAGCGTTAGACTAATAGATTAAATATATAAACATAATTGTACCGTTGCAACTCATTTCTCCAGTTCTCCATAACAGAGAGTGGGCTCAGGACCAAGAAGGGACCTTTCTTCCCAAGAGCTCCAGACATGTACACCAGCAGTGAGATCGTCTGAAGTGAAAAAATTAGGATTACTTGGAAAGAAAAGAGATATGTGGTTGTCATATTGTTTTTTTATAACCTTTTCTCTGTGTTATCATCCTGTGCTCTGTGATTTGTGCTATAAAAGTAGACATGCAGCGGTACTACAGTGAGACAAATTCTCCATGACCATTTTAACTATTACTGTTATTAAAATCTGTTTTTAACATTAAAAAAATGTATATATTTTTTTGTATATATATAATGCAACACTACTAGAAGTTGAAGTTTTGGAGTCATCTCAAACCTGGCAGGTTTTTCCCAGCCCCATCTCATCTCCTAGGATACATCCCTGCTGGTTGTTGAGGCACTGAGTGAGCCACTGCACACCGTCCAGCTGGTAGGCTCTGAGCTGGATCCCTGCGAGGAAACACTGCTGACACTTTACCAAGGAGAAGAAGCAGCAGCAACATCTCATCTCAGCTCACAGAAGAGAAACATCAAAATGAGCAAAGTGAAAGGGAAAACTCATGCATAGACAGAGGCAGTTTACGTACTGTTTATGACTACTTAGTGTATTACAGAGTGAGTGAATACAACTCAATGTTAATGACTTCCTGGTAAACTCGACCGAGTTAAAGAGTCTACGTACCTTTTAAACCCCATTTCTGCAAGTTGTTCTGCGTAAGAGAAGTCTTCTTTTTCTTTGCTATAGTGTTTTTTATCTTTAGCACAATATCTGTCATGTTTACAGACCTATCAGATATCTAAACTTCCTTTAGCTATGACATCTACAGGACGCGCTATTTTTTTTCCTACTTATGACCCGCCCTATTCTTCCTGTGATTGGCTGACCCAGATATTCTCACCCTACTCCTACCAATCCTAGTCCTCATACCTGAACCCTTTTTTTTTACCAACTTTATTTAAATTTACTTGTTGATTTTTCACAGTAGATGTGTTTTAAGAAGGAACATAAAAACAAAACAAAAACAATAAATGTCATGTCATTTGCATGTCAGCAATGAATCAAATATAACCACAAAAAATAAGAATGAGACTATATATGAAGACAAGAAATGTAATTATTAAGGTAAGAACTTGAAGCATTTGCATAATTAATAATTTTGGTTTTAAATAAAAATAAAACAGGAGGGAAATTTCTTCAACAGTTTAATTTTATAAATGCAGAATTTGGCTTAAATAAGGAGCAAATTAATGACAAATAGCTAATTGTTGGAGAATGTGAATAATAATGTCCTATGAGAGCAATCATAGAACCTTGTTAAAATATGTTTAAGGATGCAACTGAAAGGCAGCCCAAAACACTGTCACATATGCACACTGAATAAAAACATATTCTGAAGATTGTATGTCATTATTACAAAAAGAACATTTGTAGTCTATATTGAGAATAAATTTGCAAATAATGTCATTGACAGGGTAATATCTAGGTATGATCAGATAANAGTCTATATTGAGAATAAATTTGCAAATAATGTCATTGACAGGGTAATATCTAGGTATGATCAGACAATCTAGAAAGCTCTGCAGGCTGAGAAGGAACAGCAGAAAGAGATGGAGACTATCTCTTCATTGGTAAGCGTGGTGCACAGAAAAACAAAGCAAACTGCACAGTAATGTTGTAGCCAACTTGAATAGAATGGAAAATATAGCTCCTATGATGAGAAATTACATCTATTCCAGTCAGCAATGGAAATAATGAAGTAGCAGTGGGGTCATACACAAAACCACAAATACTTTTATTTATTACAAATATTTACACATATTACAAACTCATTTCATTTGGTATTAAGATGAGGTAATTAATACATACCAAAATAATCTGTCAGTGATTAAATGAATGAAGCATAAAAAAATGATGATAAAATGTGTCACTTATAAACAGGAAGGATGTGCAGCATGAGAGAGAGAGAGTCACAAAAGCTCTGAAGCAACTGTTGCAACAACTTAAATAAAAAAGCATTTCATCCAGATTAAACCTTCAGCACAAAGACAATGGTCATTTGCAGAAGAGAGACAGCATCTTCAATATTGCATCCCTGGAAAATAAAAAAGTATAAATCAGACATGTAGATATGTTGGGTATGTACATAACTTGCTGTAAATGTTAAAATCACATACCTCACAAATGGGATGTATGACAGGCTGTACCTGTGAAAAACAAATAAAACAAAAACAGTGAAAGACATCACGTTCTTTGTAATGAATTTACATCAATGAGGAAAAATGTGTTAAAACTGGAGAGGAACAGTGACTCACCAGGTAAATGACAAGATTTGTAAGATGGCAAACAACAAAGCGAGTCCAAAGTTCTTCCACTGTGAGGAAAAGTTACAAATGTTGGATAAGATAGACTGAATAGCATTTAACACTGACAATACATGTATGACAATCAGTAAAGTACATTTATATCATGACAACTCCCCACAAGTAAACCTGAAACATCTTGATCACCCTCTAGTGGCTGGCTGCAGTATAAGTTATAAGTCCCACCTCCTTCATGTTATTAGATGGGACAAAGTATATGTCAACTATATTTTTCCTGAAGATATTTTTTTATTTTAAGTACTTGTTGTTACATTATTGTTGTGTTAGTACTATTATTTCTGATACAAGGGCTGCTCCATTGCACTTTTCCGATTTGGAAGTCAGATCTTTCAGAGTTCCGAGTACAATTGAGCGCAGCCCTATTGCACTACACACAATCTGGCTCAAAATTATGTCACGCAGGCAAGATGGCTGCTCCCATAAAGGAGCTATTTTGACTTCATTTTTGCGAAAATGTTTTCCAAAATACAGCCTTCTCTAAATAAAAAAAAAAAAAACTGTTTCATATTCAGGCACTGAAGGTGTCCCAAAAATGAAGTAGTTCTTTTTTATATTGACCTTTGCATAATTCGTGGCACTATGACGGACAAGCACCTCTGTGATTTTTCATGTCTAGGGACCCACTAACTCAGTTCAAGTGAGAAATTCCCCCAACACCAAATTGAGAATGGGTCTGCAGGCCAGGTACAGGACTACATACCATACCACAAGTTTAAGTTGGAATGACATTATTTTTCTTCACTCACCCAGAAGGCTGCGCAGAGANTCCCCCAACACCAAATTGCGAATGGGTCTACAGGCCAGGTACAGGACTACATACCATACCACAAGTTTAAGTTGGAATGACACATTATTTTTCTTCACTCACCCAGAAGGCTGCGCAGAGGGTCAACACAAGACATGTCTGGAACAATGAATGGCACAAATGTAATTAAAAGCATGAACTTTTGTTTGGTTATGTGTCAGCTTTCACAAAATTTTCAAAAACAGTGAACATTTCTCAATTTAAGAGGTGAGGTGACATTATTTCCACTCAATTTGTCATTGATGTTTGAATCGTTAGGAGTGTTAATAACTTTCATGAATATACCACCAAACACATCTCACAGCTATTTTTGTTAAGTTTTCTCTCCCTACAGTATCTGTGCTCGAGTACAACCCCTGGTTAAAGAAGGTATATGTTTTCAATCCAGTTTTACATGTTC
>JANJYP010090065.1:0-17337 GCA_024605115.1 Rastrelliger brachysoma | reverse complement strand
TCACAGCATGTGTGTGTGGAGGAGGCTCCCTTCCAGCTGAGCAGGTATCACACCAACCGCACTGCAAGAGATCTCCACTTTGAGTCAGGGCTTCCCTTGATTCCTTGCCTTTTATCACGCTTTATCTATTTCTGTCTCACATGGCTTTCTCTCTCACACACTGATTCTCACACACTTTAATGGGTGTCATTTTCTTTGCTGCTCCTTTCCTTGTAACTATCTCTTGTGCCTCTTGTTTTCTGACTCGTCTCTTATCTCTCTGCCTCTCACTGCGTCTCTTAATTCTTTTCTACCCCCCTCCCCTCTCTTTCGTGACAGAACAATTCATCCAGGCTCAGTGTTGATGTCCATGTATGAGTCTAGTGGCTGCTCTAGCAAGTCCCTGCAGCACGTTGTTTATGTGGAGCATGTCGTTGTCCGTGTTACCATCATTCACAGTCGTCGCGGTGACCTTTCCATTACACTCACATCACCTTCAGGCACCATTTCACAGCTGCTTGCTAACAGGTAACTAAGAGCAATTATAGAAAGACTGTTGGGAAATGTTTCCACACTCTTTGTGGCTTGATTTTTGTTTAGAACACAGCATAAAGCCCCACAGTGCTAAATTCTTCAATTTGGCATGTTGTCCTATTAGGGGGGAAAACTGTGGATCTTGGCAAACACAACTGTAAAGTCACAGGAGTAGTGCTCATATGGTGTTTCAAGGGAACTGGTATCTGGGCAAGTCTCTGGCAAAATTAATTTCTGGCAATTTTCTGCAACATGCGGTGTCTTACTTTAGGCAAACTGCATTGCCAACCCCCCCATAACTTTTCTCAAATATCCTGCTGACAGCTGCTCTAAACTAATATTTTTGCCCATATTACAAATCCACAGATAATTATCAGTTAACTTTGTAGTTCCCCTCACTGTTTAAACATCTTTCATTTCATTGTTTTGGTTTCACGCTCATTATTACTGTTCTGGTTCACAATGTGATTTGTGTAAAAACTTAATCTCTTAATGTCCTTATTGCTATTATTTACAGTACACCAAAAAATTGCATAGATTACTGCTACTATAGATTACATACATGTGTACTATGCATTTAGGTACTTTTACTATGCTTAAATACATCTGGCTGATAATGTTGCTTTACTTTTAAATAAAGAAAAAATTAAAAAATAAAATGGGAGTATTGGGGTATGTTTACATAGTTGAACTTTTACTTAAGCATGATATAAACCATTAAAAGGTTACTATTAGAGGTAATTGCAGCAGTAACAGTAATAATAGTAGTAGTAATAGTAGAAAATATAAAACAATAGTATTAGTCATAGTAGTAATGGATAGCTGTAGAAATAGTAGAAGAAGTAAAAGTAACAACAGTTGTAGTAGTAACAGCAGCATCTTTAGTGGTAGTATAAGCAGTAGCAATAAAAGTTGTAGTAACAATAATAATCGTAGTAGCAGTGTATCATGATAATGTGANATAAAAGTTGTAGTAACAATAATAATCGTAGTAGCAGTGTATGATGATAATGTGATGTCTTTTTAGGCCTCTTGACGACTCCACCGAGGGATTTCGTAAGTGGGAATTCATGACAACTCACTGCTGGGGGGAGCAGGCTGCAGGGGAGTGGGCTTTGAAAATCCAGGATACTCCATCTCAGAAGAGAAACAACTCTGAACTGGGTCTGCTCTTCCTCTTTGTGACATTTCACTATTATGAAACATACACTGAACTTCATATAGAACAACAGCTCAAATACAGTGCAGGCCTCCTGGGACAATTGTCTTATCTTGCTCTTTTACTGTCTCTCTTTTGTTTGGCAGGGGTGCTAAAGGAGTGGTCTCTGGTGATTTATGGTACTGCAGAGCAACCGTTTCCTGTGCATCGTGAGCGAGCTCGATCAGTTGAGATGCCAATGGATAGTGACCTCACTGAAGAATACAGTGGTGAGTCATGTAATCGGTATCATGCTGGTATTGAGTTGCCTGGACAGCAGCTAAGTGGACTCACAGACTTACAGCGTATATCTGTTGAGGTCTTATTTTTAAGTAAATATGGAGCTAAATGAACAAGCTGAATAACTTTTGTGATGCCATGATGGTGCAGTGACTTTGTGAGTATTTGCCCTTTCAGGACCCTGCAACCCAGAATGCAGTGACGATGGTTGTGAGGGGCCCAGCCCCCAGCAGTGTGTCACATGCTTACACTTTTTTCTCAAGTTCAAGAACAACACAAGGTTAGCATGATTACACAAAGCACACAGTACAGTGAGTACATCCAGAGTGCAGTGTACAGGATATGTTGATATGCATAGGCCTATCATGAAAATAATCATATATTATTTAATCTATATGTTTATATATTACTTACTCTCATTTATGGAATTACTCTTCTGGTCTTCTGTTCTTTGGTCCATGTCTGTCCAATAGGATGTGCCTGTCAGAGTGTCCCAGGGGATTCTGGGGTGACCGCCGGCGTTGTAAGAGGTGCTACTCCTCCTGTGCAAGCTGCACTGGGAGTCGCAGTGACCAGTGCACTTCCTGTCAACCAGGTCATCATCTGACTGAGGGGACAAGCACCTGCACAGCTTTCTGTGAAGATAACTACTACCTCGACCATGGTAGGATTTCTGGCCATAACCTCCTGAATTTCATAGGTTCATTCTACACTAAGAGCATTTCCTTCTCTGTGCATAGACTACACCATTGCATTGGATGCGCTTGGTTGCAGAAGTGAACCTTTATGGGTCCATGGCTTACAGAATAGGTGCTTGCAGCTGCATTTGAGCCTGTTAATAAATAGGTTGGTGGTTGAGTGGTGTGTGAGTAAGATTGATTAATCGCTCTGATGTGTATTCCATGTGTATTGTGTGATTTCCCCACAGATACAAATGTGTGCAGAAAGTGCAACGAAAACTGCTTGAAGTGCACCTCCTACAGCATCTGCACAGAATGCAAACCAGACATGAGGTGAAACAAATTCTCTGATGATGCTTGAATTAACTGTTCGGTAAACATTGCTCCGTCTCTTCCAGCCACTGAGAATACAGATTCTCCCTGTGCACCCAACCTCCACAGCATCATAACAATTAGAAAAAGCTACAGTGTTTTTCTGATATTATTCTTGTATTATCTCTGCTGTTTGACACTCATCTCCAAAAAGCATTTTCATTTTGACCAATATCGTCACAGCATCACAGGAGAAGAACAAAACATCTCTGACAAATTCACCATATTGTTGATTTAGAAGTTTCCGGAATACACTGTTCACTGACTCAGTTCACCAAGTGCTTGTGGTGGTGTGCTGTGGGTTGGAAAACTGAGCCTGCAGTCTAATGGCAGTGAGTCATCTTTACGGTGTCACATGATTGGCTGTGTGTGTCACGGTGCCACATGCTCTCTCCGCCCTCTCCAGTCTGCAGAGGAATCGGTGCCAACGGAGCTGTGCGGCAGGATTCTTCCTCGACAAGCAGGAAGGCACATGCAAGCCCTGTCACAAGGCCTGTGCTACTTGTGCAGGTGAGAGTGGAGTTCAAGGGTCAGGGGTCAGCACTAGTAAGCTCTATGAAATCTTGCAGTGTTTAAATGTTATTAAAATATGTGACTGAAATACAAGACATGACTGTTGTTATTTGCAGTTCTCCTTTGTGTCCTTTGTCCAACATGTTGTTTCTGCTTCATGTGGCATCAGGTGCAGGTGTTGAAGCATGCAACCATTGTGCAGAAGGCTACTTGATGGAGGAGTGGAGGTGTGTGCCCTCCTGCAGTGCAGGCTTCTACGCCATGGAGCCAAACCCAGAGATAGCTGATGGGCAAAGGATATGTAGGAGGTGAGCTCTCTGGTGTGTGTTCAGGTGTGGGTGGGTTGTTTATCTGCTGATGGCAGGCCTTGTTCTGGTTGTTGACTTCTGCGTGTGTGTATGTTTGTGTGTTGGTTGCTTGTTTTCACACTTTGTTTTTGTGTGCCTGTATGGGTGTATTTTTTCTCTGTGTGTTTTGGTTGTTATGTGTGTTTATATGTGCATGTGTTCAGTCTCGGTGCTCTCCCCTTCAGGTGCGACGCCAGCTGTCTCACCTGTACGGGGCCGAGCCAGGGGAACTGCAGCAGCTGTTCCAGTGGTCACAGCCTGCAGGAGGGAGTGTGTGTTGTTAACACTGTGTGCACAGACGGTCAGTCAACCATCTTCTTCGTCTATTATGTATCAGCTCACTGCTCCTCGATAAGTATAATGCAACGCTGACACATTTAAACTTTGCAAAAACAATTATTTCCTTTTCATATTAATATTATATATGATTATAAAGGTTATTTTAAGGTTTACGTGTATCTGCAAGGTAATATGTATTATCATCGCACTTAATTCTGAGTCATTATAGTTATTGTCTAAGTCAAACTTGTTCATCTGTAAAGAGAAATAGTGTCTATTGTTGTTGTTGTTATACTGTATGTGTATAGGCCTACCTCTATGCCTCAGATGGTTATTCATGGCTGTTTTTATGCTCCATGTCTATCAGGAGAGTACCAGGACAGCAATAGGAAGTGCCATGCATGTGATGCAACGTGTGCGAAGTGCACAGGGCCGCAAAGCGAAGATTGCATCAGCTGTGTGTTTTCACGGTGAGTTGGACTTGGCATTTTTTGAGTGAGGGTCAAAGGGGTGAATAAATACAGAGAAACACTGCTTCTCTAAGTAAAATGTGATGTTTCACTATGGTGTACAGTAACAGATTTTAAGAAATCACAGAGATACTGATATTGTTCCAGAAAGAGTGTAAGTGTAAGGCACTGATCAACTCCATACGCATATAAGCATCTATGTCAGATCTCCTAATTTCCTAATTTGAACAAACAAACAGCAGTTGAGGCATTTTCATCAGTAGCACAAATGTCAAAATCAGGATTGCTGTAGTTATAAAGACACATTGTCCAGGAGCTATTAATGTATGTACCAAAATTTCATGGCAATCTATTAAATTGTTTATCAGATATTTCAGTCTTTACCAAAGTGATGGAGCAACTGGCACTACTGTCCCTAGCATAGCTAAAAACTCCCACATAGCTTAACCAACCATGCCCACCCCTCCTTCCCTTCTCTCTGTGTCAACACACTCAGCTTCATTTGTTTAACTGTGCCATATGTTACATGCTGTGATGTAAATTAGTTCACCTCATCTGTATAGACATGATTCATATCTGTTGATTTTGTAGTGGTGCAGCTGAAAAAGTGGGTTTGATATTTTTGTCGGTTGCAGGGCTCTAGATGGAGGCCACTGTGTCCTGAAGTGTGCCGAGGGCAAGTACCAGTCAGGTGGTCAGTGTCACCTGTGCGACCACACCTGTGCCACCTGTGCAGATGCAGGGCCTGCCAACTGTACCAGCTGTGACACAGGTGAGGACTAAACAAGTAAATTATGCTGTGTGTGAGTGTGTGTATGCACATTGTGTGTATGTGTGCGAGAGGGAAGGATCATAGATGGAAAAAAGTAAATGGCGGGTTTGGTTAGAGACTAGGAACTTTTTTTCTTTGAGGTAAATTTCATTCCATTGATTATTTTTGTTATGTATTCATGGTGCCAGTTCCAAATATTATGTTAATGAGTTTCTCTGATTGCCCATAGGTTGAAACCAGGGATTTGATTTCCTATTTTGATTGGCTGTTGCAGCCTGTCAAAGGACAATGACATTTTCTTTAATTACAATGAAAAAATTAGTCAAAAATCAGCCAGTTAAGCAGATCCTGTTAAAATATAAAATCAATGTAAACAACTTGCTACTTTTATGTATTAATCCAAAGGATTGGGAGACTATTTAATGTCTATAAAAGTATTTTATATATTTACAGTTTGCCAGGAAGTTGCATGAATCAGGTTTATGAACATTGTGATGTGCTGCTTTTCCTGCAGATAAATTTGGGTTGGAGCGTTACCTGTATGAAGGTCAGTGCCTGGACGCCTGCCCCGAAGCCTTCTACCACACCAAGGAGAGCAGCTGTGAGCCGTGCTCAGACCACTGCCAACTCTGCACCAGCTCCTTCCACTGCCTCAAATGTAACTCCTCCTACTACATCTCTGATGGAGCTTGTACCAAGCTGGAGTGTGGAGAAGGTAAGCGGGGTCACAGTATCATTTATGAGTTGGTTTTCTTGTATTACTCAGACTCATAGATGATCTTGAAAAACTTTGTTTCACGCCTCCTTTTTTGATTGTTCTACTGAATATTTTTTTTGTTTTTCTGTTTTTCTGCTTTCTCTCAGGGGAAGTGGAGGATCCAGATTATGATGACTGCATGACCTGTGAGGAGGGCTGCAGGCAGTGTGTCTTGTGTAAGTCACAGATCAGTAGCCATATTAAAGTTTTCTCAAAATTAACCCTGCCTACAGCAGACCGAGCTCTCCAAACAGTGTGCTGCCGACCATGTTCTAGTTTTTTTTCCCAGGAATTCTTGTTTAAAAGAAGAGCTGAGGTGTTTCTTGTCTGCTCTCAACAGATAACCCCAGGCATTGCCTGTCCTGCATTGAGGGCTTTTACAAGTAAGGCTGTGTGCCTCACTGTCACCATGTGTGATCTCACCTGTCTGCACTCACTCTGCCTTTCAGTTTATTGCTGTACTAGAATGAAAAGACCCCTTTTGCTGTGGGAGGAGGACATGCATTCGTGCTTGTGTGTGTGTGTGTGTGTGTGTGTGTGTGTGTGTGTGTGTGTGTGTGTGTCTGTGCATGTGTGTAATATCTATCGACTGCTGCCTTTGTTATCAGTTTTCAGGATGGCTGCTACAAAAACTGCCCAGCTAAAACGTACAGCGTGGAAGAGGAGATGACCTGCGTTCCATGTGATGATAACTGTGTGAGCTGTGATGAACATGAGTGCTACTGGTGTGAGACCGACCTCTTCTTATCAGGTAAAACTGCTTCACTTGGTCAGGACAAGAAGTTGCAAAGCATCATTTACAGAAGTGGAAGTTCTTCATTTAAAATTTTACTAAAGTGAAATATCTATTAAGGATCAAAAGTGATCATATTAATGATTAATTAGAACTAATTTTCAAACATGTAAACAGCATTTATTTTGTGTTACAGCAGAACTACAAAGCTTAACCTTTTTATCTAATAATTTATGGTGGCAACTCATAAACATAACAATGTGTCTTATTTTACAACAAGATCAAATATTATTCTAACAAACTAGTACATCCGGGGTCTGGATAAGTTGCCTGCTCCAGGGCAAAGACAAGCCCAAGCTAGTGAAATGTTCTGATCACATAAACATTTATTTCTGAACATGTGCCATGTAAGCATGATATCAACCGATAATTGGATTTTGACTCAAGGCCCCTCCATTTCAATATATAAAAAATACTGCCTGGTGGATTTATATCTCTTAATTTATTGAATTAGGTAGTCATTTGAGATTGTTAATCTTTCAGGTTCTTTGGTTTTCATTTGCATTTCATTTTTTCAATTTGAAGAGTCAGTTTTTCATTTGACACAAATAACTTCAGGCCATAGCTGATGCTATTCCTCTGAAGTCAGTACAAATATATCATGCAGAGCTGCTCTCTGTGTCCTACAAAAAAGAAAGACCTCTAGAGAATTTTAACTTTAAAACGGTACATGCCAGGAAGTCAACTAACATGCTGATCATGTTTTTTTAGTGAACTCTCAGCAGTACGTTTTAAATCAAGATACTCCAAGTCAGGTGAGCTTGTACTTATAAGTTCCCAAATGGTATTGAAATAAAGCCAAAAACTGGAAGTTAAATTAACTTGAAATCAATAACACACCATATATTTAAGTTACGTTAATGTCAAAATATTAATTGATTCCACTGTGTGATGTTTTGCTGTTTTTAAAAAGGACAGGACCTCAAGTAAAAATACAGAACTTTGGGCTATTATCGTTTCAATTTATATTGAGCTGAAGTGGTGCATATTACTAAACAACTTTGCAATCAATCAATTCAAATATTTGGAGCCTGAAAGTCTGGATGATAATACTGTACAACCTTGGTACAGCTGCCAATTAAACATAGTGGAGTAAAAAGTAAAAAGGAAATACTTGAATACACTCCTTTGTAGTAGTAAATGCACTACAAAGATGCTACAATATTTACAGGCATGTTTATAGTTCATAATATGGGTTTTTGCATATGACATTGTATCTATTGATGTCACTAAACTTACCTAAGCTAACTAAGTGGATTACTTACAATGCTGACCTTAGAAAACAGACAAACTTCTCATTTTTTCCCCCAGAGGGCGAGTGTGTTTCTGTGTGTCCTGATGGCTTTTATGGCGATGAAGACACCAACAACTGTGAGGAGTGTCACTCAGACTGTATGACATGTAACGGACCGGAGGATGATGACTGTTTATCGTGTGAGGAGGGGAGGTCACAAGAAAACGGAGAGTGTGTGTCAGACCATGAGGTCTGTCCCATTAAGACCTTTCGCAGCGGTGAGACTAATACTTATGTATTCCACTAATCCAACTGTCTGTCCATAATGAATCAGGGATTTGGGCACTTTCACAGGGGCAGAAAAGAAATCTTGCAGGGTAATTGGTCTGTGTGCCACCATCCCTGAACCCTGTACTAACTTAAGTACTCAAAACAGTCAGAACCACTGAACGTCGGCCAGATATGGACTTTGAAATAATTGATTGTAGATGCAGAACATTTAGTTCCCCCCAAGAATTAGTTGGACAGACCTTTAAACAACATATGGTAATAATTAGTGGGAGGCGAGACATCTTAATTATAGAGACTAAAATAAGTGAGAAAAGTACAGAGGTTAATACAAAGGTTGGAAATGAACACACAGGAGTTATTCTTAAACTTTAAATCTCAGCAATTGCAAAACCTTAAAGCTACAAACCTGCATTTGGAACGATATAATATTGCACAATGCAATTGTGTAACTGACAGTTGATTTGTCAGTGAGTCAGCTAAGTGCTAATTTAATTGTTCAATTTTTGTAATACATTTGAAATTTTAAAAAATGAAGATACAATACACTCTGTGCCACTGTGTAATGCAAAATAAGAGATAGCAATTAGCCTAGCCTAACACAAAAACTGAAAGCAAGGGGAAAACCCAGTTTACTCTCTCCAAAAGTTTAAAAAAGCCCACCAGCACATCAATAATTAACAATCATTAATTGACATAACTTTCCATGACACCGGAACTAGTCATTTTTACACAAATGTGTCATTAACTAAAATTTACAGTCTCTGGTATGTGGACTTGGACAGAGCCAGGTTAGCTGTTTCCCCCATCTCCAATCATTACACTAAGTTAGGCTAGCCAGGTGCTGGCTCAGGCTTCTTGTTGAAAGGACAGATAGCAGTGGTAATCTTTAGGCTGATTTTCCCAACTGACTCTTTAAAGAAGATGAATATGTGTATTTCTCAAAATATCAAATTCAGTGTTAATTAATCTAAAAAAAATTTGAGAATTTCTTTTCCTAAGAAGATTGCCTACCATCCACTGAGTTTGTAATTTTACTTGATGACTGAAATACAATATTTTGTTTTCATCTGTTTGCCAGGACAGTGATTTGTACTATGATGTTCCTGGATCAGTGTCAAGTTTTCCTCATGTTTTGTGTTTGTCTTTCATCACTGTGGCTCTATTATGTTGTTTCCCTTGAAGATGATGGAGAGTGTGAGGACTGCAACCCATCCTGTGAGTCCTGCTCCGGAGAGGGGAAGAACCAATGTATAAAATGTGCAAAAGGTTTGTCTGCATCCCCGTCATTTTTAAAATGACTTTGTCAATTTATCAAAAGCTTTTGCTATACGTGATCACTACTTCTTGTTGCAAAGATTAACTATCTCTCTGACTGTCAACAGTGCGTAAAGTGAGTAATGTTAGATTAGAGTTTAACTATTATATAATTAAACATTATTATACAATAACATTGGTGTGCAGGTGTGGTGGTTAAGAGCACATGCCATGTACGTATCTGTCCCTGGTTTGAATCCTGGCCGGAGGTTCTTTGCTGCATGTCACTCACACTCCTTCTCTCATGATTTCCTGTTGATGTACTTTCAAATAAAGTTGTGTGTGCCACAAAAAATATAAAAAAAGGTTTATATAGGAATAGTCTAACCAGTAATGTCCTACTTTATGCAGACAATACCGTTCAGCTACTGGAAATTAGCAGCTTTCTTTCAGTGTTTTATTCGATACACTTATAGATCTCAAATGTGTTAAATATTGATATAACAGAATGGCAGACACTCATTAAAAGGCCCTCTCATCATGTTGGCATCTGGATTAATGATAAACGCAAGTTCAAGCCACATTTTCATGCACTGATTAAAACAAAAATCATTTTTTATGTAAAAGTAAGCCCTGTTTCTGTATGTTTTGTGGATAGAAGTATTTTGATGCAGACATGCAGCTACCTCCAATCTTACACCCTGAAATGCTGCCTACCATTCAGCCCTTATGTTTGTTTCTGGGCACATCATTGTATTCTTTATCAAAAAGTGGATTTACCATCTCTTCCATTAGAAGAGACCAACATTTGCTTCTCATTATTTATAATGGGCTTCTCAAAAATGGTAAATGGAATGCATTTTCTAGTTCACCCGGAGCATTTTACAACAACATGTCAACATTCACCCATTCACACGCACATTCATACACTGATGATGGCAGAAGCCGCAATGCGAGGTGCCAACCTGCTCAACAGGATCTAATCTAATGCATTCACACACACACACACACACACACACACACACACACACACACACACACACACACACACACACACACACACACACACACTGCTGGCACAGAGATCAGGAGCAATTTTGGGTTCAGTATCTTGTCCAAGGACATTTCAACATGTGAAATGGGGATCAAGCCACCGATCTTCTGATTAGTGGACAACCCGCTGTACCTCCTGAGCCGCAGCTGCCCCAAAAATCCAAAAATTGCTATTATTTGACGTCACTTGTTGGCTGGACAGTTGGAACATATAACAGCTGCTCACAGGACTGGCTCATCGTGCGTGTTCCTAGAATTAACACTAATGTGAACAAAGACTGCATTTATATTTTTTGCAATTTGAATTTGCTGATTAAATAAGCATTTATTATTATTAAATTAGGTGTTTGTCTGCTTTTAGCCTGGCCTGCAGCAGCAGTTTCATATTTTCATGGTCACACCACACTGTATCTGGCTTTTTTGTGGTGACGCTGTTTATTCCTTTCTTTCTCCTGCAGGGCGGTTTCTAACCACACAGCAAACATGTGTGTCAAAGTGTCCAGGGGGTTTCTTTGCCAGTCGACTGAGCGGTGTGTGTGAGGTCTGCCCTGCAGGCTGTTTGCAGTGTGTGGACGCCCAGCACTGCATCCGCTGTCAGAGCACACGTAAAGCTCAGTTATTCCTGCAGGATGGACAGTGTGTCCAGCAGTGCGTCAGGTCAGGGTCCGATCCTCTCACCATTGTTTCTTTGTCTCAAATGTAAATTTATTTCCAAAATGGTTTTTAGATGCTTTATGGAAATTACTTATTGTTGACATATTTACTAGCCATGATGTTTACATTTCTGATTTAACATTTATGAAAATGACTCTGACTCTGAACACTTTTTTAATCCTTTAAACTGCAAGAACATCATGTCCTTGCTTAAGAGGTCTTTAAACTTCCATTAGCACTGAGTAGACCATTTTAACTGTTTGAGCATAACTAAGCAGCATTTTTGACCAATACTTAAGTGCAACATAATTGTTTGGGTAAATTATCATTTATCCTTCGTATACTGGAGGAGAGTGCAGAGCAGAGCACAATGTCAGTCTTGTTGTTTACTCCAGCAACAGCACACACATTCATGACAGCCAGTTTAATATTCTTATTCCCATGACAAAAAGCATAATATATATGCAGCCTAAGTTGGAACATTCAATAATTAAGAGACTTAATATATCACCTATGAATTATATATTATTGTTATCACATACTTGCCATGCCCTCAAGTGGGAATTTAGTGAATGTTATGCATTTTGGTTCACCTGTTGTGATTACAAAATTTAAATGTTAAGACAAGAATGCAAATGAAAAAAGCATATATGCATAATAAGCCTACTCATCTCTACTTGGCTTTCCACAGGGGTTATCCTGCAGGCCAGGTGTGTCGTGGCTGTGTGGCAGGCTGTGCATCTTGTGGGAGGAATGCCACCCACTGCCTCAGCTGTGACGAACCTCTCCTCCTGCACAAGCACCAGTGTGTGGAGGAGTGTCCTCCAGCACACACTGTCCAGGACAGGAAATGCCAGCACTGCCCCACAGCCTGTCAGGAGTGCAACCCACTCGGGCAGTGCACAGGTACATGAACACGAAGCAAACCAGGACAAATTCTGTTGTTAAAGCTCATTCAACGTAACCAACAATGTACTTCTGCAGCTCACTTGTCCTCTCCATGTTATGCTATTGACAGCAAGTTTGGTGTTTGTTATTTAGACTCTGGAGATAGTAGTGTTGTTTTGTTGGTGTGTTGACCTCTTTGATTGATTAATGAGTGAATGGCCATGAAATTTGATATTATTGTATCTGAATTGCACTTTGTTGAACCCTGGACTTTTCCACTTATTTCAGTTTGTCCTTTGGTCAGATTACAACCAAATACCTGCAAAGCTAATAACATTCCCATCAACTTTAGCTGTACTTTGTGTTCAGTGCTAAAGTAAGTGTGAATGTCATAACACAGAATTTTTAACTCAACTTTCTCACATCTGTTTTTTATTCATGTCCCATCAATTTGTTTTGTGAAATCCCAACAGGGAGTGTTTTTCATCACCCTGCATTCCTTACCAAGACTTTAAGATGCCTGGTATAGTTTCACTTGGTTGTACTAAATTGTTTTTCCATTCAGTGCTAAAAGCTGTTTTTTGTGCAGGCTGTGAGGAGTATCACTTTCTCCACGAGGGCCTGTGCGTGCTAGACTGTCCCGAGAGGTTCTTTGAGGACAAAGAGGAAAAGGAGTGTTTGCGTTGCCACCCTGACTGCGATCTGTGTGACGGCCCAAACAATAATGACTGTGATGCTTGCATGGACCCTGAGGCCACTCTGCACAATGGAGCATGTCTGACAGCTTGCCCTTCCCATACCTATAGGGATGCCATAACAGGACAATGTAAAGGTACAAAATTGATCACACGACATAAAACATACAGTGCTACTTTATCTGCCTTGTCACACTTCTCTTTTAATCAAAGTTAAGATTAAACCAATTTATTCTCTCATTACTTGACTTATTTTCTATTATACATCCAGAACTCCTGTCCTATGTTGTATAAAAAAAAAAGTCAAAAATGCATCTTTTCTCCTGAAACTTTGTTTTGTCCTCAGTGATGCAATGTTTTCTGTGCTGTAGAGCATCCTTCATACATTTTCTCAATTATATTCTCCACTATGTCTGAGTGTGCTTCCTAACTTTGGCTCAGACTAAAATAGCAACGCTTTTCAGACAGTTAACAGGCAGCTGTCAAACCTTGAAAACAGAAAAGAGATGGCAAAGACAGTTCCCTAGAGAAAGACACACCGCTCTGGTTTTTGTTATTCAAAAACACAGAGGATGGTGTGTTTCTCCCAGGAAAATCTTGTAGGCAATGCCCACTTTTGTTGCTTCATACAGTAGCTGCCAGCAGTATGACATTATAAGGAAGTGCACTGCTGCACAACATAATGGACACCGGGTAATTTCTATATTTATTTCCATCCTAACTGAAAACAGACAGTCGACAGAAATGTTTTCACAAGGAACACTTAGAAACCTGAAGGGTGTGTTACTATAACTAATGTAGTAATATTGTCAGACAAACTGTTACTATAGTAAATATCAAATACATATCAAGACTAGAGAAAAATAAGCTGACTCTGCTCTATATTCTATACTTTTGGGTATCCTTCGATTTAGTCACATTTTTAAATATTTTCCCAGACTGTGATGCATCTTGTCTTACCTGCTTTGGGCCCCATGCTGGCTCCTGTAGCAGCTGCAGAGAGGGTCAGAGGCTGGAGGGCCACGGCCACTGTGTGCCATCAGCCAACACGTGTTCACCTCATCAATATGCAGACCAGGA
This sequence comes from Rastrelliger brachysoma, assembly GCA_024605115.1. Taxonomy (NCBI): domain Eukaryota; kingdom Metazoa; phylum Chordata; class Actinopteri; order Scombriformes; family Scombridae; genus Rastrelliger; species Rastrelliger brachysoma. The sequence goes on along the minus strand of JANJYP010090065.1, from coordinate 3,254 downwards.
CGGGGAATGCCATCCATGTCACAAATACTGCCACAGGTGTTCAGGTCCTGGCAAAACCCACTGCCTGAGCTGCAACCAGAGACATCTCCTGCTCAGTGAGTGCCATCAAGTCTTTGTAGAAGCCTTGTGAATTCTCTGAAGTCTGCATGTCCTGGACGCACTGTTTGCTTGTCTACTTCTGTTTGTGTTTGTGTAGCTGTGTGATCATGTGTGTTTGTTGGTACAGATGGCACTTGTGTGGACAAATGCCCAACGGGCTACTATGAAGATGAGTCGGGGCAGAAATGTGAGTCTTGCCACCCGTCCTGTCAGTCTTGTGTTGGAAAGCACAGCCACGAGTGCCTCGTCTGCAAAGCCCACCTGTTTCGAGAGGAGAAAGAGTGTGTGGAGACCTGTCAGCACAGGTAGTTTAACGTGCTCATCATCCAGCTGTGCCGGTCAGCCATCACATTAAGTGCGGTCACAGTGCTGTCATTAATAAAAGATCAACCTAGTTGCATAATGGCATTGTGGACACTAATCCATTGCTGTGCCTTAGTCAGTTGGACAGAGGTGTAATGTGGAAGTACATGCTAATTAGAGCTGAGATTTAAATAGTCCTTTGTGTGCCCTGTAAAAATGCTAATTAGACTTGATTTTATTTAGGGGACGGTGATTGAGAGAGTTAAATTAATGTGCCATAAAATTGATGTGCAGTTAAATACTCCAGAGAAAACACAGAAGGGATACAAAGGCTATATATTCCTATGAGTTACCACCCTGCATATGTGAACTCAATGTAGCATGTAGCAAAAAAGAAAATATCACTTTGAGTTTATGATGCAGAACCTGCCTCACTCTCAGCAGTGGTTTGAAGTGTTTTGTCATGACAACTCTCTGCTTTGTGCATGTCTGAGTACTTCCGGTTGTGTATAGCTGTATGTGACCGAGTGGCTGTGGAGAGGAATTTCCTTTGAGAACAAACAAAGCTCTGATCTCATCCAATTTAATTGAATCTAATCTATCATAACTTTTTCACTATCTATCTGGTAGTCACTATGGAAACACGGCCTCAAGGATGTGTGAGAAGTGTGACCCAAGTTGCAGCGAGTGCATCGGGGGCAGGGAGGACAGCTGCTTGAGCTGCGCTTTGGGTCTCATCTACTTGCGGAAAGAAGGCCGTTGTCTCCCCTCTTGCCCTCAGGGATTCTACCACGACACTACACACAGGACCTGTGAGCTCTGCCACATCAGCTGCAAAACATGCTCAGGTACAAGTGCCCACTCAGCAATAATTTAATGTGATATGGATATACACATAGATCACATGTACGTGATTAGATATTGATGCTGCTGTTTTCTCCATGTATTACAGATGTAAAATGCTCAGAATGTACTGTAAGGTTCACAGTATAGGTTCATACATACTATACATGCTGGGATAGAGAGCAATTCATGTAAATAGTCTGAAAAGAGGAATGTGTAAACAATATAACTTTTTATCTAATCCCATGTTAATTCATAATGTATTCACAGAAAAGGATTACCAATCCTGTGACTCATGCCAGCCTGGATACCTGCTCTCAGATGCTATGTGTGAATCTATGTGCAGCATAGGCCAGTATCCTCTAATAAAGGTAACAACATCCATAACAATTTATTCTAGGTTTTAATTTTTATAAATATTAACTATTTATGAAAAAATGTCTTTACCCTGTGCTTGTTTCACCAAAAATAATTACTACTAATGTTTTGGCCGCAGGTATCATATAATGTAATTCAGACTGACTTATTACTGCACTGTAGAAACCTCGAACAGCGGAGTGAAAATTATTACTGTGTCATGATTTCAAAATAAACCTCCTGGCTCTTGCTGTGAGGTGACTGAGTGAAACTGTCTGAAAGGTAGATGCATATTAATTGGTTAAGCTGAGAGGCAGTGCATCATTAAGATTAAATCATTGAAGAAAAGTTGTGTATAACTTTGGAAATACAGAAACCGAGAGTGTGATGTCTGTGTCTGTAGTGTCTTTAGTGTCAGTCCTCTTTGCACCTCTTCATCAGGGTTCAGGCCACACCTGTGAAGACTGTGACACCTCCTGTCTGGAGTGTCGGGGCCCCGGTCCAGCAAACTGCACCATGTGTCCTGCTCAGGCCATCTTAGAAGCTGGAGGGCGCTGTCTGCTCTGTTGCCGCTATGAGGAGGAGGAGGAGGAAGAAGAGGAGGAGCAGGAGAAGGAGAAGGGCTCAACACAGCAGCAGGACTGTTGTAACTGCACTGAGACCCGAGGTAAACTGTAGGCCTGTCTTGTGGCTCAACGTAAATGGTGGAGAAGCTAGATAATAAATTATATTATTTACTTTTACCTTCTTTACAGTTGAATGATCTGCAGTGACAGAATAATAACTGTGTTGAAGTATTCTTTTGATTATATTTAAAATAAATTGATTGTTTAATTTATAGAATGGCTTAAAACAGTCAAAAATAGAAAACATAATCTCCAAGAGCCCAAGGTGATATTCTATCTGGAACATCAGTCACAAAAGCCTCAAAATATTTTTCTCATTTGAAAATGAGATACCAGTGAATTTCTGACATTTCTCTTTGATAAATACCTGTAACCATACTAAGATCGTTTCTTAAAAGGGTACAGTGATTTAGTGTTGCACTTTCACAGAGTTGGTCTCATGCTAAATAGGTGCACAATATGACCGTAGACTAAAAAGATTAAAAAGGCATTTTACACTTCATTTTGACTTAGAAATGTCCTTTTTGTGTCTCCTTGGACAATGGTGTCCTGTTGTTGTTGATCGTTGTTGACATGGAAAGATATTTACTTGATTTGTTGAATTTTGTAGAGCTGTGGATTTTGTCTGCCATCACCTGCACTGAAAATGCATTATAAAGGGAACCCCTAATGGTCATTATGCAAAGGAGGAACAATTACAGCAAGAACAATGTGTGAATGTTCATTTGGATCCCTGAGTATTGTTTTAGGACAGACGTGTGAAAATTGTGAACCTATCCTTTAATAGCTTTTCATTTAGACTATAGAATAGCTAATACATCTGTGTTTTTATGTCTCTGTGGTAATATTAGGAGAATGTGTCCTCAGCACCAACTTAGCATTCAGGAATGAAGAAGAAGAGGAGGAAAGAGGAAACCTGGCAGTCTTCATCATCGCCTGCATTCTGCTGGTGCTGGGTATGGTAGCGGTCATCTTCCTCATTAAACACTCCCGCTCCAAGAGAGCACCCCCAGACATCACTCCCCG
>JANJYP010090018.1:0-19297 GCA_024605115.1 Rastrelliger brachysoma | reverse complement strand
ATATTCACTCTACATCATTTTTAAAAATGTTCTGTTCTTAAAGAAGATACATGATACAAATCCTGTCATAGCTCATGAGTGTCATTAGGATCTTACACAAATGTTGTTTATAGGTTTAAATAATATTTTTTCATGTCAGGAGTTTGACCGTTTATTATGTCATGCTCAGTTAAATGCTGTTGAGAAAACAATAAAAAAGAATACAGAAATCCTTGCATATGTACTGTAATGTCACATTCTTCACATACCTCAACTTAAAATGATTTTCCATCCTTTCTATGCTCTTATCCTCCCCTTGGTAAAAGGTGATGAAGTGGAGCAGAGAGATCTTCGTGTCTGTTCCAGTGGTGATGTAGACCACTAGCGTGGAGAGCAGCAGCAGCTGTAGTTCACAGAGCGAGCTCACACAAAACCTAACATTATCAAACTTCTTGGCGCTAAATTGTAGTATTCTTTGCGTGAAAAATTATCTTTAAATATCACAAACAACATATGTGAAATCCATGGCACAATTCAGACGGGACCAGAAAATAATTTTTATCTCCTCACTGACATCTTGTATTTTATGTATGTGTGAACGTGGATCTCTGGAGTGATAGCATCCTATAGTGCTGAATTATATGGAAAAAAAACAACTATTATTACAATCTCATACTAGAGATATCCTTAAAGCTCTTGTTTTGGGTATGAACTGTATGTATCTGGTGTTAGGACTAAAGATGAGTAATTTTATTATTTAACCAAGAAGTAAACAATACCAAGGACATTTGTGGTTTGTCAAGGCAGGATTCCATGCTCATGTCAGTATTAGTCAAACTACTATGTTCTGTTTCAAGTATGAAGGTATTTAAATTAGCCACAAGTCAACACAATCTTACATGGATGCAGCTCAGTCTGAAGTTGAGTTTAAATCTCAGGCCAACCTGCTTGTAAAATGTATAGTCTGTCGACTGGTAGATTGTGAGCTTGAACAGCGTGTTTTTATGTGTCTGAAGAGAGTGAAAGGTAAAGAGAGGTTGAAAGTAAATTGTTCACTTTTGAAACAGCCTAATTGACCTGTTTGGATGTTTTGTTGATCCTGGGTGATCTGACACCAAGGCACAGTATGACTGCATACCGCACTGTAAAGGTCCAATGGTTAAAAGATTTGCGTATGTACTCACATATATATATAGTAAATAGCCAGAGCTTCAGTGCAGTCAGTGGCATTATGCCTTGTTTATAGCAACATTAGACTCAATCTTTCATTGTAAGCTAGTCTCCCTTTTTTCAATTCAGATGTGTGTGTGTGTGTGTGTGTGTGTGTGTATCTCATGGACTGATCCAGAAATGACCTCAATCACTTGACACTTAGAGAAGGTTCACTTAGTGTTTACTTCCAAGCCTTTTATGGCCTTTTTTGGCTGGCCGTGGATTAAGTCTAATCCTACAGGTTTAGTATATGGATTTGGCAACAAAATGCTTTTACATTTGCAGCAGGGCAGTCCAGGACAATGTAGTGACAATAAAAGGTTCCAGAGGCTCGCATAACACTAAGTGAAACACTAGTAGAACCTTTTATAACAAGAAAGACCATTAAGAGAAACTTTGTTTTTATACTATCACACAGACCTATATTATTACTACCAGTACTACAGCCACTACTTCATTGTTAGTGTTAGTGCTACTTTTACTGTGTCCCAGTTTGGTCAAAACATTTGTCTATGAATAACTCTAATTCAGGACGACAGCCTTAAGCCTTAAGATTATCACTGTAAAGCCAGGTAGTGAAAACAATCAAGGATTATCTCATGGTAGTTCTCATGGTTGAGGCATCTTTGGCTGTCACCTGAGTCATGAAACATGGGTGATCAAATCAGACCTAAGTTGCTGTGAAAATGTCAGTGTGGCAGCTGATGCAGACAAATAAGGCACTGAGTGAGGGCTAACTGTAGGAATCCACTTTACACTGTAAATCAGGGGAACTAAACTACCCCTCTCAGATGTAGATTATACTTGTACAACTCAGTGACAAACAATAACATTTGGTTGTGCATAAAAACCACATTTTAGGAAGCAATTTGACATATTATGGACCAAACAATGACTATTGAGAAAATAATCAATAGATTATGGGGTAATAAAAATAATAGTTAGTAGCAGCCTTATGAACAGCCTTTCTGCATTGATGGGAGATCAATGCAGACAAGCAGTATGGAGGAAAACAAAAAATCTTATTATAAGTTTTTACATACTTTTATGGACCTTTTAGTCTCGAGTGCCAGCGACTCTTGTTATATGGATTTCAGTGGATGACGAAAACCTCACCTGCATTTTGAGGAATAAAAAACTACTCCGGAGTGTTCATCGGCATGAGGGTCAGGTGATAATGACTGGATTTCATTTTTTGGTGAATTATCCCTTTAATATTGGTACCTAGCCCAAGAGACATGACACTGTTTTGTGTAACCGAGTCCTTAAACTGGAGCACTGCATTTACTGTTGGAAATGTTTTCTCACGACTTCATCTGGTTCAGTTTTGTGGTTCTTGCCTCCGTATTTTTGGGATAGTTTTGTTCGAACCAGGCATGTTTGGTGTTGTAGTGGTGTTTTGTGTCCCCACTCTTCATTATTGCCACTGTTTCATTGCAAATCAAGCACAATGGTCTCATACTTTCCTTGGGCAAAATGGATGTCATTCGTAAATGCATGTTTTTGACTGTCAACCCTTTTCTTTTCATATTGGCTAGTTTTGAGTAAGCCATTTTACTTTATTAACCGAGGCTCCTACATTCCATAACAATCTTACTAAGTGTGGTGATTAGTGGCCAGCTGACAGGAGTTGGTGTGATAGCAATGTATAACTCAAAAGGACTGCAGTCAGGTTGTTCAAATTTTTCCAGCCTGCATTAAATCATTATTTGGTCCTATTGAGTATGTATGCTGCAAATAAATACAGAAATCCTTCACTTCTTGATTCTTTATGATGGCTATTTTGAAATGTTGTGCTATGAAAAATATTTTTCACATTAAATAGGCATCATAAATCATACTCTACATAATGTGAAGCAGCTTTCTTTACAATGCAGATATGAATATTAAATTCATGCTCATTTTTTGGAACTGGAACAAACAGTAATTGTGTTATCATCTTTCAGGGTTGTTGTTGATTTTATTAATTTCAACAGTTTTGTTGCACTTTCAAAATCTCATTTTTATGCATTTTTCTTAGATTTTGGTTACATAATCATAATTGTATGATTTTAGATTTTATAAAATCTTGGAGCAAATCAATAACAAATCAAATATAACTCACCACACATTTAGGCTTTACAACTTACATTTTTAGCAAACTATTCTAATACAATTTATCAATAAATTAAAATCAAATCTAATATTAAAGATAAAACTGATGATCAGATTTTGCCGGTGGTGGGTGAGGGAGAGAAGGATAGACAGTATGCGAACCAGCTGTTGGGTATTTCAAGTTGTCATCAGGCTGTTATTCAAAAACACACACACACACACACACACACACACACACACACACACACACACACACACACACACACACACACACAGAGTACACATAACATTCCCTCTCCCCATCTTATCATACCCAGCACCGTAAAATACACCCAGCCTTATCTTGTGACAGGGTGGCCACTTTGGTCCGTCATCTGAGGTGTCTTTTATCTGAGAGGGAACTCTAGAGCTTTCCGTGCGAGTTGCCAGAGAAACAACCTAAAAGAAGGTCTGAAGTGGAACTTCAATCCCTCAGGATCTGACCTCATGTGGTGTCCTGTGTCTGGTTGGTAGGGGGTTCTTAGCAGATTTACTTCTCTTTTCAAGGTGATGAAACTTAACTCATTTCTGTTATTGATAGAAACATGGTCTAGAAAGAAAAACTGAAGAAAGGAGAGCCATATTTCATTACCACAGTATCATTCAAGATTGAAGGGAAGACATGATGCACATAAGGGGCAGGAAGGAGGGAAAGGACAGATGGTAGCAGATGGGAGAGGGGAAGAGACATGCACTCTCTCCCTCCATGTACTCCCACTCTTCTTTCCCTCCCTTTCCCTCTCCCTCTCAACAGTGATGTAAGGGTTTTCCAACACTTATTCGTCTGTGGTAGCTTTGTGTGGTGTGACCTTTGTATCTGTGTTAGGGTGGCAGAGAGGTGACTAAAAGGCTTGGGAACAAAGAAGAAAGGAAGAAATTGAGAGACACAGGCTTGTGTGTAAGAAAAAAGAAAGAAAAGACACTTGTGGATGTGCGCATGTAATGTGTGTTTGGGAGAAAAACGTCTTCAATGGGAGTCGGGTATCAGTGGATAACCTCTTCAGTGTCAAGGGGGCCTCATCAGCAATGCACACAAAAGAGCAACTGACACAATGAAAGAAGGAATGAAAGAGGGATGAGGTTTCACAGCCGAGGCAGAAAAAGGAAAACATCATATGTCTCCCCTCCCTTTCTCTTTCTGTCTCACTCACTTTCTATCTCTTTCTTAGTGTTTGTAAAACTACAAAGGCAGAAACACCTGAGCCCCTTATTCGGGCAGCGCTGTGTCATAGAAGGAATGTGCTACTTGTTTGAGGTTGTGTGTGTGTGTGNTGTGTGTGTGTGTGTGTGTGTGTGTGTGTGTGTGTGTGTGTGCTTGCATGGCTGTATGTGCATGACTGTTTGGGTGTTTGAATGAGGGAGAAACAGCAGCAACCTGCATACCTCATACGTCTACCTACCTGAGCGTCTTTGAACGCTCCCCAGCTGTATGGTGGTCCATTCAGTGATCGTAGCTTGCCTGAAGTGTTTGATCACACAGTCTGAGTGGGTATCTGATGAAACCTATATGTTAGCTAGGGAGACAGCAATGTATTTGCTTACTGATATTTTCTACTGATAGTGATGTTTAACTTGGAATTGGATGCAGAGAAACCACTGATATAAATCAACAGTCTCTTACTTAGTTGGACTACATACTGATTTGTGTAATGATCACTTTTGATGGAACCTGTGTGGCCAAAACATTATAATACATCTTTTGGATCGAGAGGTGCTGCAACAGAAACTGAACAAATTCAGTCTCTAAGGAAAAAATCTAGTTGTGACAAACACCACTTTATGTTTTTTTAAAGATTATTTTGGGGCATTGTTACCTTTATTGGACAGTGAAGAGGCAGACTGGAAACAAGGGGAGAGAGACAGAGAGAATGAAAGAGATGGCTATGGCATCGAACCAAAGATGTTGTAGGTGCATGGCAACCACAGTAAACATTTGGTCACTAAAATGCTTCAAAATATCACATTTTCAGTCCATAATCAGTGCAAAAAGAAAAAAAAACTTCACCCAGTCTAAAATTTAGGCTTCTTTGCCTACCAGTAGATGTTTTTTTTTCACAAGCTGTGATGTAGTGATATACTGTGACACTATTCTACCACTCTGTTCCACAACTGGGTGTGGTCACAGAACACACCACCTATTTTTATCTTTCCAATCATAAAGATAATGGTGGTGTTTCTTTCTTGAGTAAAACAACTTTGGCTGAGAATAATAGTGCAAACATAAGAGCATACTATAACAAAAAAAATGTCATCTTATAGCCTGGCCAACTCACAGAGTAACTTTTAACCATAATATCAGGTTTTATTAAAGGCAGGGTTTAATAATCTACCCAATCAAAATTTTATTTATGTACAAAACATGAGTTATGAAACTCTTTTACTATGTCTTTTACTTTCAGTATTGCTAAACCACCACAGCAGAGCTGCTAAGCATGGACATCTCCAAAGAAGCATGCTGGGACTCTCATACTGAACACCAAATGGTAAGTAATCAATGGCAGAATCTAGTAAAACACATTTAATAATTAGGCTTACACTACATAGCTTAATCATAACTTTTGTGATAAATGGTACCACTTGGTAAAAGTTAAAGTTAAAATGGTTCCTTGATAGATTTCATATTCAAATGTGTCATTTTATTTTGTGAGTGTTTTTGTGTCTCAGGACAAGGCAATGCACCTTTCATAAAAAGGATGTCCTCTGGATTCTCTGACAGCATAATCAACATGATATGAGACCTCTTTCTATTGTGGAGGGTCAGAGCTCAATGTGATGGTCAACACATTTTACCCGGGCTACACACTTTCCTCCAGGGTCCACTGAGCTGATGGAGAGGAAATATGAGGAGACTCTTTAGAGAGTAAAAGCTTCACTTACAGAGGTCAAAACAAAAATCATTCTCACCACAGATGCATGAACAAGTACTGCCACTGAGACATACTTAGGCATCATTTGCCATTCTATAAATGAAGACTGGGAGCTGACTTCATATAGTCTGACTAGGGCTGTGGCTGTGCTATATGACTATATAGGTGTGACATTGGAAAAGCGTTTCATATTATGCTTTATCATTTATTTTATTGTGAAACAAATCAGTCTTGGTAATGTAATCAGGACTGCTGGCTTTGGGAAAGGGAGAGGAGATGAGCAGTGCCACAGTGAATTATAAATGACAGCAAAACATAGTGGAGACTGTCTTTATGTACATTATTTATGTACACATATTTCATTTCAGCTGCTGTTTGTTGTTGTCATTTATGGTTGTGCTACTCTCCTCTACTCTCTGTGATTCATGACAGGCGGAGCAGAATACTCTATGACCGAGGTTAAACACTCAAGCTGATGACTACACTTACTATGTTACTGTAAGTGCAATAAACCAACTCAGGCTAACACTTTCTTCATTGAATTAAAATATTTTATACTGGGATAGGCCTAGTGATTGTAAGCCTGACCACACTGCCACATGATGAGTAATACACAGCTGAAAATATTGCTGCTAAAAAAGCAGCTGAGGAATTTCATATATTCATCACTAAAGTAATGGTTGTCTTTTATGACTTTTATGCTACAGTGTTGTTGCTCCTCTAAGGATGTTGGCAAGGAGTCATGGGGTTACCTTTCTCAGGTGTGTTTACCGTATACTTCAGTTAGCTGTCAACAATGTACTGAAGCATGCGCAAATCAGCAAAGCACACCGCACTGCAAGAACTTGTGTGGAACATTTCAGTAAGTGAGTGAGCTGGCCAGCACAAAGCTAAAAGCAAAGTGGCATAAACTAATTCAAGATGTATCAGTAAGCTGGAACTGTTCATTCATGGTCAGCCACCAGCTGGAACAGAGGTGGCCTGTGAGAGCAACCCATTCAGTTCCTGAAGTCATACAGTGGGGGAAGCACTTCTTCCTGGACCTGGAAAGTGATCAATGGAGCCTACTTGAAGAACTGGAATAAGTCCTAAGGCTGTTGCCACTGTCTTTCTGAGCGGAGAATCTGATGTCACTGCTTCTGCCGTACCTCTGCTGGTGAAGGGCTGCCAAAAGTCCACACAGAGCACATCATTTGAGATCATGCTTGTCAAGGCTTTCCAAGCTGCTGCAGCACAGGAGATGACTTCAAGATGGGAGTTGGAGAGTACCTTCAGAGACATTGCACAAAATGTATGCATTATTACAGCTGCCCTTAATTCAAGATTTTACAAACTTAAGTTCCTGCCAGCGGAGAAAAGCCTAAAAGTGCAAGTCAAAGTTCAAACTCTTGCAGTGCAAGAGAGAGTAAACACATCACGGTGTTAAACAGGATGACTAAGCAAGTGCCAAACCACCAGTTTCAGAGTGGAGGCCACTGTCTCTGCTTGGCTCAGATTCAGATGAGTACAGCAACAGTGAGGAAGACAATGTTAATGATGATGATACTGTGAGGTGATGAATGAGGTACTGATATTATACTTTGGAGAACCTCTTATCCCAAAGGATGAAAATCGACTTAAATGTTGGAAGAAAAATGAACAAGATTTCCTGCCATACATGTCACTGCAACATGTCACATGTCACTGCAACATCAACCCAACCTGAACACCTCTTCTCTGTTGCAGGGTTATGGTGATTAAGACTTCAGAAAATGATTAAACATTTTCATTCCTCTACTCTTAATACTAATTGATTTTTTTCTGTTCCTTTTTAGTATTGTGACAAGTTTAACATTGGGATCACTGTTTCTTTTCGGGAGATCATCAGTCATCAACTCAGGTAACAGTTCAACTACTACCTGAACTGATCAACATTTCACTTACGTATGCATGCCCTAAATAGTCTTTGCACTGTTGTTGACTAGCCTTTTAAAGTCAGTGATGTCCCAAAATTCTTGTACTGTAGCATTTTTGTTCCATTGAATTGATGTTGGACTGATGGACATTTGTATTACTGACAGAGGCATTATTATTATTATTATTATTATTATGCATTTTGGCGGCCGTTTTTTTAAATTTATTTTTATTTTGGAAATACATTCTTGTAAAATGCTTGAGTAACAGCTTTAAAGATTGATGGTTGAAGTTATTGCTATTATTTATTTGGAAGTTAACCAAAGCATTAATCAACTAATAAGGGAATAATTGACTAATTGTAAAAAATGTTACTTGTGGTCTTAGTAAATATGAATGAATGTAGACAGCACTATATCAGTGAAGGTATGATAGTAAGATGAAGATGAGATATAAAGTGCCAATAGACAACAACTGTGCCAACTGTCCCTTTTACATAGATGTGGGTTTAACTCTGTAACTACCCCTGTAGCTACATTAATGGAGGAACAGCTCCACCACCACCAACTCCATATCTTTTCATACAGACCTTTAAGGCAGAATAAAGGTGCAACATTCCTGCCTTGAACAACCTTGGCTGTGTAAAAGGAGCTTTAGTGACTTCAACAGTATTACAGTATGGGTTGCTGATGATGGTGATGATGTTGATGGTGGCACAGGTGGAACCTTGAAACTCTTGTGATACCCACATCAACACTCCAGCCATATCAGTCAGGTGTATTTAAAGCACAGAAAAGCACTTGTTGTGGTTGTGTGTGTTTCATGTCCATGTGTAAGGGATGGACAATAGATATTCCGTGCCACTAGAAGAGGAGGAGGAGGAGAGAGAGAACAAGAGGAAGACGGTACAGGCTTGTTTTGCCCTGCTTGAATTTCTGGAACAACAAAGAGCAACTCCATTTTTACGGAGCAAATTCATGCTTGAGCATACATGTATTCTGCAGATTTGTTTGTTCATAATAACATGGAGAATATCATGATTTTATCCAAACATAAAGCAGCCTCATAGCTGAATGGTTACTGTGCACACCATATAACCACAACATCCCCATTTTGATTTCAGCCAGGGACTTTAGTTGCATGTCATAACTGTCTCCTCACCTCGTGTTTTTTCTCTCTCCTTGTTCTCTGTTCACAGCCCAGTATCCAATAAAGGAAAAAAAATGTTGAAAAATAATCTAATAATAATAATAAAAAAAACATTGGTCAATACATCACTTGTTTCATCACTTAAATTCGCTTAAATTTTTTGAAATCTCTTTTGTCTCCATTCTAGCCATGACTTGCATACTTTAATCAGCCAAAACATAGTTACCATCTGGGTTTTATTGCATAAAGTGATGATATTAGTAAGTGCTGACAGGAAATATGCCTTACCAGCTCAGCTCTGTACAGGTTGTGGAGATTTTTTGGCCTCAGAGTTCTGTTTTGTACAGCATCTCCCTCTATGTTAAATTTTATTTACAGTCAGCCAAAAGAAAATGCAAAGGAAGCTTAACTGCAACCTCATTTTGGAAAGCAAGAAGGCAAAGAACAGCCAACTGAGGGCTGGATTGGCTGGAGAGGCAAGCAGACAGCAGCAGCAACAAAGACTGAGATGCGGCTTTGACAGCTGCATTTATTTACACGGGCGAATGCAACACACAAGCTCAGTTGGCACATCAGCTGATCCATAGCACAGTGATGAACTGGGTTTGCACACTTCATTTGATGTGACACTACTCTCCATTAATTATCACACTACATGATGGTAACAGACAAGAACTTTTAGTCAGTGCGTACATTTTCTTGACAGTTTAGGCTGATTGCAAACAGACAGTAATAACAGAAAGCAATCAATGTCCTGTCAACTAAACAGACATGAATAATAAATGACAGCCTTTGACACAATGAACAGATTACAGGCAGTGAAAAATAACAGTGGTTACATGGTGCCAGAAGTGAAACTAATTTTGAATCAATCACTCAGATAGGAGAGATGCTGTGTTTTGCAGATGTTTTCAGAATTGTTTTTTAAAAAGTGCAGCAAATACCAGTCAGTCTGTCTCTTGGATTGTTGTTTTTGTCACTGGTTGATCTGTCCAAAACTTAACAGAAAAAGCTTCTATTGTTCATTTTTACAATTGTTTGTTTCTCCACATCACAAGCTATCGAGTTTCCATGGCAAACAGAATCTCTTGAACTTGTTTGTTGTAATTTTTTCACTTGGGCTCAGTGTGGCTGCCTCATAACCACAGTCATGTGTCAGTGCTACACCATCACCAGGTGTTCAGACAGCACTGCATTTATAGGAGTGTGTTACATCATTTTATCCTCTGCGTCAATGATTGTGAGGTAAACAGCCAAATTATGGCAACAGTCGAGCCAAATGACCCAGAGTTTGTTTGTTTTTTTCCCTCTGGAGCCCTTTATTTAAGAGTCCCAACTGCGTCAGTGCATTGAACAGATAGAGAAAAAGAATAAAGAAATGCCATGATGACTGGAGATTCACTGATATGGAATTGCATACATGTTCAATGAGGAAAATACCATTTACAATACTGTTGAAATAATTACTACAAACATATGAAGAGGACAATAAAGCCTATATGTTTATATTTTTCTAATAAAACACCAGTATTCACAGAGCTTCCAACATCACAATAAAACATACATTTATTCTAAACTTGTTAGTGATCGCTATACTGGGCTATTTTTCCTTTAATAATTTCTCATTAATAACTGATTGTTTACTGAAAGCCTTTGAATCCAAAATCACTCCCTTATTCGTTGTATAACCACTCTCTATATAATGGACGCTAAATAGTTTACACGTGAGTAAGCAGCAAATCAAGACTGTCATCATGCAGCAGCTGTAGAGTCAGTGGTTTGCATCTCTAAAACATGGATAATTGCATTTTGGGTTTGTTAGCAGACAGTCCATGCCATTTACACTACATTACATTTCCAAATATTCCACTGTGGAATCGCCATCCAGACCGTAGGCGGAGTTTGCAGGGATGCAGGTGGTGGCACTGCTCCCCTAGTGGCTGAAATATGTCACGATATTGAGTCTAAAATATGGCCAATACAAATACTGTATATATATTTTTAAAATGTATAAATATTTTAAATAAGTCAATAAAACTAAATGATAACATAGATATAAATCATATTATATTGTTTTGTAATAAATGTATTTTTTGAGTAGTCACGTGACATGCGCAGGTGCGTTAGATACAGTTTCTCTCTCATAATTCATTCATAGCTAGCTGTCCTTCAGTGAGGGCTGAACAAAAATGGATATTTAGCGATTTTTAAAACGTCCTTCAGCTAAGACTTTAACAACAACTGAACAAGAGCCGCTTGAGCTGTTGGACATACATGTGAAGATGATTATAGACATTTACGCAGACAGGTGTGAGAACATTCCTCTGTATAGGCTACAATTTAACATGAAATTGGTTCATAGCGTTTAAAACTTCTAAAAGGACACATGGAAAATGAAAGGCTAACAGTAGCTTCAAAACGAACTGATATATGAACGTCATGGTTGGCTGCTGAGTTCTTCAGCTCATGTGTGATGCGCTGTGTAGTTTGGCTTTATAGCAGGCCTGGTATTGCCTGTATGTATATAATAGCCTATGTCACAGAGAAATAATTTCATTAAATCTTGAAACCAGCCCTGGCCATAGGCCTTGACGCTAAAATGTCGTGCCCCTCCCCCCTAGCACAAGAGTAAAACTCCGCCTATGTTTCAGACACTCAAATAATGTGCTATAATGTGCTCTATATGCACTGAATAAAAATATAAATGCAACACTTTTGTTTTGCTCCCATTTCGTATGAGATTAACTCAAAGATCTAAAATGTTCTATACACACGCACACACACACAAACAAAAACATTTCTCTCAAATATTGTTCACAAATCTGTCTAAATCTGTGATAGTGATTACTTCTCCTTTGCTGGGATAAACCATCCCACCTCACAGGTGTGGCATATCAAGATGCTGATTAGACAGCATGATTATTGCACAGGTGTGTCTTAGATTCATCAGATTTGTGAACAATATTTGAGAAATGGTTATTTTGTGTATGTGGAAAATGTTTGAGATCTTTGAGTTCATCTCAAAAAATGGGAGCAAAAACAAAAGTGTTGTGTTTATATTTTTGTTCAGTGTATATTCATATATATTCAGGCTGACTTGACTGGTAAGAAAGGGCACTGGTCTTTCTTAATAAAGTGGTCAACAGCCCTGCATCATCTTTTAGGCTTTCCTCTTCCCTCAGCTACTGATCTAAAGAGACATACTGCAGCTATTTGTTTTCATCCTCAAAGTTCACAAGAATTCAAGTCATTTAGCATCTCTTGCTAATTTGTGTCAACAAAATTTTTAAAAAAAATGAAGTCGAAGTGGTCTTTGAGAAATTGTTCAGTCTTTGCTGAGTTTGTTGTACAAACTGGCAACAAGTAGTTGTCATGGAATTCAGTAAAATCTAAGCTTTTATTTTATTTACTTAACCATTTTACTCTCTCCGTGGTGGGCTGTGTTCTGAAGTTACTGCTGCCCATTTTATGTGCGTGTGTTGAGAGCCCATTGATATATTATCCATCCCTGATGATAACCCTTAACCCTTACCGTCCTAATGAACACCAACATACAGAAATAAACAGGAAAAAGTGAGATTAAAGTAGGGGAACCCCTCATTAGTGTGACAGTCCGATGAGTCACACTTTGGAATAGTAATAAAACTTAATTTACAAAGTTTTTTGTGAAACATGTTTGTGCAGCGAGGCCACACACTGCTGCAGCATAGCTCCATCTGCCAAGAAAACACTCCAGAATAGGAAATATTAATAAGAGGCCATGAACTGCCTCTGTGTGTCTGTGCATGCAAGTTTGTTTGAAAGTGTGGGTTTAAAGTTGTGCGAATGTGGGTGTTTGTATGTTACTGCGTCATTATGAGATGTGCCTCAGCTGTTGCAGTGGGAGTAGAAACGTCATAACGAAGATGAGCTGTGGAGAGGTACTTTGTACAAAGACATAAAAGCAGAGATTGTTTATTGTGCTTAAATACACTTATCCTTTCTTATTTCCTATTTTCTCTCTCATTTTCCAACTTAGTTCTGTTAATTGGAATTGCAACTTAATTCAATTTAGCAGGTTCAAAGAAAAAACTGAAACGTGTCAAGTGCACTGGTGAGAACGCTTAGAAGGTGGTTAGTGGTATTACGACACAGAACACCGTGTATACTATACTATTCAGAGCTACAATATACTGTTACACCATAAGCATATACAGCCAGCAATGCCAGTCTTATCACTGAGTATGGTCTTTATACTTTACATTGTCGTGTCATACAGCTGCACTATGTGTTCTGTGATAGCACTGTGTCAGACAAGGTTGTAGAGTTAACGTTACTCTGCTCATTTGATGCCTCTTTTAAGTGACAATTTTACTATGGTAAGGGGTAGTGGTTGATGAATGTCTGCCATTTGCAATGGGCAATGGTATCACCCATTGGCCCAACCGCAGTGGGAACTACCATGGCTTGAGGCTGAAGCCAGTGTAGAAGTACCTTAGAGTGCAATTCCATCCATGGTAGCATGCTGGCTCCAAAATCTCTGGCTCCAGCTGATTCATTATCAAAAGCGTATTTTTTTCCAATGAGTCACTATAGCAGTGATCACTAAATTTGAGCACCATTAATAAGTGTGCTGGTGAAATCATTGTTTTGTTGATAAGGTTTGAATATTTATAGCAACTTTTATAGCTGCTCTGTAGGTGTTGATTGACAACTATTAGACCGATTGTGCTCCAACTCTGAGACTTGCACTGAGTTGGACAGTTGTTGCAAGATTTTTTCAGCTTCAGGGTTCTGTTGGTATACCCAGTATGCTAGGATTTGCTTTGGTTCAGAGTAGTGGAATGTGATTCCAGAGCATGAAAGGCAACACCTTCCTTATTTAGAAGGTCCTGGCTCCAAGTGGAAAAGATGGCGCTGTCCAAAAGCAGCAATTCTGGGCTTCAGACTGCCTCCAATGCAAACTGGTAGGTAACATCACACTTCGTCATGTCTATGGGCCTAATTTGAACTTTGGTTCATTCTTCAACTTTTCCTGTAGTGTCTTCATCAGGTCAAAATTTCATTTTTTTTACTATTTGCAAAACTAATGACATCCAGCCTCAGCTGCACTTTGTTTGGTGTTAATTGGCAAATACTGACTGGCAAACATGTTAAACTAATACTGTATGTTGAACAAGGTACACATTCTCTCAACATGCTGAGTGTAGCAGGTAGCTTAAAGCACTGCTCTGCAGCCTCGTAGAGCGTTTAGCATGGCTGTAGACTGATTATCATAATAATTTTACTGTTGATGGACATTTTTGGGCAGATTAATCTATTTACGATAAGATGATGCTGTTGAGATTAGGCACAAAAAACCACTCCAGAGAAATGTAGAAAGAGGCAACTTGCTTTTTTATGTCAGGTGCAGAAACGATTGAGTATTACTTTTTAGATGCTCAGATGGTCCAGCTTTAAAACAGATGCACTTAAGCCTTATAAAATACAACCTTAACATTTGTGTCTTGATATTCTAAGAAAACCAGACAGTGAAGCATGTGAATCCACACCTTACCATACCCAGATGCCTAAAAAGTCTTTTCAATCTTTTCCAGGCTTTTGGAGTTGTTCCTGAGAGAAGGAATATTGTTCTAGCTCAATAAGTGTGCATTTGAGTTTGATTTTGAGTGTGGTTTGTCTCAGTGCCTGATAAAATATGCACTGAATCATGGAATTCTCTCCAGTGTCTTTCCTGGTGATAGACTGAACTCAGAGACCGCAATCAGTTCTTTTTGGTCTGAAGATCATTCTTGAGACCAAAGCTACAGTTACACTTGTCTTTTTAGTGTGACTTTTGAGAGGCATGGAAATCAGATTTAGTATAAATAGCTATTGAATCTACAAAACCAGATGCGGAAGTGGTCAGTCTTGCATTCAACAGTCTGCATGCAAACCACCCACAATGCACACAGCAAACAATACAAAAGAAATGGAGAATGTGTTAAAATGTCTGCAATACAGTTATACAGGATTGGCATTACAGTCATTTTGATACAATGTGTGGATGTGTAGTAATTTAGGGTCTTTTCACACCTGCTTCATTTGTTCCAGACTTTTGAAACAAAATTGCCAGTGTGAAAACCTCTGCTGAACCATGATCCAGATTGAACTTTTGTCAGATGAAGAGGTGGTCTGGGTCCAGATCAACCCAAACTTATTGATTTGGTTTGTGTGACAGGTGGGATCAGTAATAAACTAATCATACAAAGGCTTATGAATAACACACAGAATAACTTTGTAGAGAAATACAAAAAGGTTCTTATATTGGGAGCATTTTTAGAGCTTTCACCCTCATCTTTTGGCCTCCATCAGTGGATGGATTTAATTTAATGTTAACATTATTTGACTCGCAGACATGAATCATGCTGTGTGTTTCAATATGTAGGAATAAATAGGAAATTAAATTTTATTTAACAGCTGATAAATATTAATCTTTATATGATGATGAAATATGTAGAACAGAGTGAGTGGAACAAATTACTATAAAATCGAAGTGAGAGCTGATATTGTTTATGTTTTATATGAGCAGTATTTTATGATGAATAGACAATTGAATTGTCCATAAAAAAGAATCTTTGTGTATGCTATGAATTATAATATCTACAAAGAAAGAAAATTGTAAACAGCCAATACTGCATTCAACAAATCAGACATTTAAGAAAAGGAAATTACAATTAATACATCACAAGGAAGTATTCTAGTACGGATATAGACTTAGTGACTTGTTTCAAAAAAGGTGAAAGAGAGGAGACAGTGCAGTGGTGGTTGAACGAGGAGAGAGAGCGGTGGTAGTGAGGACAAAGTTGGTGTATGAGAGAAATAAAACATTATTTTCGGATTGTTTCACAGCGGTTACGTACTGAAGTACAAATAGATAACCATCAAAGATTCAACAGATGATTTACTGTGGAAACAGACGCTATGGTTTTCCTTTTCCTCATCTGCATTCCTCCTTTTCATTCATTCATTACATCAAACTAAAGCAGCAGTACATACAAAGACAATTGGGACAAATCTGTTTTTGTTTTGAATTTATCTACCTGGGCGGGCCTCTGTATGTGAAATGCTGCCCAAAAGTCACAACCCTGCTGATGACTTGAGCAGTAGGGTTTGAGTCTTTAAACAGGAAAATTCATCCCAAAACATGTGTTATTACTATAATTTCAGATCTGTCAAAATGAGCAAAAGCTAGAAACAAAATAGGCACAAGTCTGTTTATAATATTTTCAGGAGACAGATTGAGTTCTTGTGCAACAAATAGGAATATGATATTACACTGTATGTGATCACAGGATTGATATACAGTATGAAGACTGACAAAGCCAAAATATGATGAAAATTGTATGAACTCCAAATCTTTGTAAATCACATTTTTTCATCTAAATCAAAAGTGAAGTAAAATAGAAGTTCGGCCATACTGTACAATGCTTTGTTTGAAGTGTCCACACTAATGTTTTGGTTTACAAAATGCATTCAGCTATTTGTAACGATTAGAGACATCAGTCAAGTCTAATAACTAATACACAGAATCGATGTTTACTAGTTACTGCCAAATCATTTTTCCATACTTGCATTATTTCAGGACATTTTATTCCAAAATTTTCCATACACCTGGTATTCAAACTTTTTTTCTAGTGCAGGTGTGTGTGTGTGTTTCCCAGTATGTGTACTTCAGCTTTGTTTTTGAGTGGAATTGGCAGTGTGTTTTGAAATGGTATACCTCACACCCCGACCTGCACATGGCTCTTTTCACATGCCAGCTCATCACAAGCCCNGTGTGTGTGTGTGTGTGTGTGTGTGTGTGTGTGTGTGTGTGTGTGTTTGTGCGTGTGTGTGTACGCTGATGTGTGGGTGTTCCTTGATTACCCTGTAGTCTATGGAGGTATAAGGTTAACTACCAGTGCAGAATTGGCTGAAAGACTACCCAGGAAGGTGCATCATCTTCTTCAAAACTAAGTTGATGACTTCATGATGACAGTAATATGAAATACTGACTTTTTGCTTTCATCTGTGTTCATCTATTTCTTTGTTCTCCTCAACTTACTTTTATTGGATGCACTGTAAAAGAAAAAAATAAAACAAAAACAGAAAACTAAATGTCGATTATGTATATATGTATGTGTGAGTGTGTGTATGTTTATATCAGGGCTGGGTAAGTTAACACGTTATTATTGTGTTAACTTGTTAATTTATTAACAATTATTTTATCGCACATTTTTTTCTTTCATTATCATAAACATCCATTGGTCACTTTTATTGCTTTTACTGCTTTGGGGTTTGCCGAGCAGACACGTGTACCAAGCTATAGTACACTTGTCATTGATTTGTTAATGACCACTCCCACGCTGCCTATCAACGCTTTGCATTATGATGTCATGATCATGTCAGATAAACCTTTGGAGCCTTTTGTGTTGCATTGACATTAACTCCTAGTATGCATCACCTGTGAGTAGACTATGTGTGCTTGTGGAAGAGATCATGCATGTCGGGGGGGTTAGGTTGTATTACAGTGTAAAAACCCTGGATGACAATAATAATAATCATAATAATGATTCATGATAAAGTTTCGGTGAAAAGAACGAGTTTCACGGTAGATAATGTCTTATTTAGAGGCACTGCCATGGCCCTTAGCACTCCCGTTATAAGAGAGTGTGTGGATATACGCCAATCTCGTGTGGATTAAATAGTGTCGGATGGACTCTAAATTACGCCAAATTTTCTGGGGTGACTATATAACCATATTTATCATATTTATCCCTAGAAATAAGGTCTAGGTTGCAAAAAAGGGAATTCCCCTTTAAATTATATCAAGGTTATGTTCAACTGACACACAAAATATGTAACGGGCAACAGGAGTTTATCCACTTTAATTTTTTCCCTGGACTGTTTTTGGGACCGGCATTTATTTATGTTGACCACACCCCCGACCATTGTCAGAGACCCGGATTGTAATCCTCCTATTAGAGGAATTACGGTAATAGAGAATGATTCTGTTTGCAAAACAAAAACAAAATGATCTTTTAATCCTTTAATTGTATTTCCAAACTTGTGATTGCATTGCTTGCCTGTCAGATCCAAAAAAGTTTTACAAGACTGACAGAATGAACTAATGCTTCAGAGGAAATAAGTCCTCCAGATTCAAGCACCAGCTGACCCCTGATTTAATATGAGATGTGATGATAAAGAGAGAAATGCTGAAAGAAAAAAAAAACTCCACTAGGAAATATTTGAGTGTTTAACTAACGTCAGACTGTTACTACATTTCCTCCTTTCATTAAGCAACGTCTGTGCTTTTGTGTGTGCATGTACAGTATGTGTGTGTGAGAGTGTTTCCCTGAACAGTCCTAAAGTGTCCTAACTCTCAAACAAATACAACCGGAGGTCACGGTTAAAGATGGGCCAAGAGAGACACCACAAGCAGAAGGAGAGAGAAAGAGAGAAAATGTCAAATAAACTCGCTGCCTCCAACATCTTGTTTATCTATCAGAGTTTACTTGTGACTCACTGTGAATATATTTTTGTTGCTTGCATGTGTATGTGTTTGCATCCGTGTGTAAGCACAAGTTCACGGCTGGTTGTGTGACACGTGTACCTTCTGTACATTTGCAGTATATGGTTATTTTTGTACCTTTTGTCTATGCTACCAGTGGGTGTCCTCAAATGGACGTGTTATGTGGTGTACACGTGCATCATATCTGTGGTTAACCTGGGGTGGCCTATCTGCCAGTGCTGGTATATATTTCAAAGTGTATGTTTAGTTTTGTTTTCTTGCTTCAGCTACTGCTCCTGCTGCTTGACTTGCGGTCACATAAGAATGTGTTGCTGATGCATTGTGGGTAAATGCAGTCACCAATCTTGTCCTAAGGAGAATAGCGATGTCACACAGACTTCCAAAATCTGCCTGTATAATGTTATTAAACATCAGCTTGTATCATGGTGGTCAAAGTGGTGGAATGTGACTCCTGATTGATAATATATTTATACATTCTTTTCAGTATTAGGCAGTTAATACAGTTACAGTAACATAATTAGTTCAGTTCCAG